>JAMPIV010019161.1:0-11770 GCA_024509875.1 Oreohelix idahoensis
TTGATTAATCTCCAATTCTGCTTTTCCATTCCCCCAATTTCTACACTCTCTGCCAAGGCTGATGATGACCTGCTGGTAGTTAATCCAGTTCTCATCTTATATACTCTTCCCCCTTGAATATATTGTAGACTGTGGCCACCTGTTTGATCGTTGTCTCTGCCTGAGCCATCCATGACATCCCTCTCTTTATACTTGCTCCCTTAATGTCAACTATGTTACCATGCAGAAGGTGCCATTTGTCTGTGGGTACTCGCAGATAGGCTTTTGCTTGGGCCATCTTTAAACATATTCAAATTGATGTATGGAAATGAACGAACGAACTTTATTTTCAAAGGGTTAAGAATTGGGCGTGCATGCCTGTCTAACATTCTGCACTTCCACTCTCACTTACCTTGCATACTACAGTTATATCCTTTCATTCCCTCGTGTTACTTTAAACAGTAATTCAAAGGCAAGCAACATTATAAAGGTAATATTTAACAGCTTACATTTACAGTATCCAATCCTAATCATAATTAAGTATTTTTTTAAAAACAAACAAGAAAGTAATTGAAAAAAAAACAACAAAAGCAAAAAATAAAATATAAACAAATTCAAAACATCCATACAGTAAATCAGACAATAATTCGAGTATACTCATGAGGGTGGCATAGAATCAGAAATGAAATATTAGAACAGTCTGCTACTGAATGAGTAAGGACTTTGTGTGTTTTTCTTTGCCCTCCCTAACTCGAGAGAATCAGACAGAACGAACGAATGAACAAACTTTTATCTTCAAAAGGTTTAGAATTGGGCACGCAGGCACGTCTAACATTCTGCCCTTTCTTTCTCTTGTCTTCCATACTAAATCCATTTATCCTCATATGCATTTTAAATATTATTTTAAAAATAATAAACAAAATAACATAAAATAAAGTAAAATCACAACATAGTAACAGTACGATAACAGTTATACACATTTACAGTATCTTATCGTAATCAATATTTGTGATAGAGTTACTATGACTTTTATTTTCAACAGGTCCCAGCCTTCTTTTCACTGTAACTATATGAGTTTGATTCAGTCTTCTTCTCTCTGAAAACTATATGTGTTTCCCATGCGTTTCTCTTTGTAATATATCGAGTTTGGTCTTTTTCTGTTATGGGATTTTCCTTTTATTTTCAAGACATGTGGATTTTATTTTGATAAAGGAAGTGTTTTCTGAGACAGGTTTCAGCCTTCTTCTTCTTCGATCCTTAACCACCGACCGTCAAAGCAGTCAGTGGCCATCACGCCTAGTGGCGTCTTGTAGGGCAACAACAAATTGATTCCACTTTGCACGGTCGGTGGCCATCCTTCGTACAGTGCCCCAACTCTGGTTCATTCTTTGCATCTCAGCCTCCACAGTCCTCCGCCAAGTTGTTTTTGGTCGGCCTCTCTTTCGCTTTCCTTCAGGGGTCCAAAGCATAGCTGTTCTTGTGATGGCATCGGGGTCTCCTCCGAGGACATGACCAACCCAGCCCCAGCGTCCGCCAGCCATGACGGCACGCATGTCCCCCCGCTTGCTACGAGCAAGCAGACCCCGGTCGGTGATGGCATTCGGCCAAAAGATTCGGTGAATTTTTCCTAGGCACGTTGTGTGAAAAGAGGACAATCCCGACACCTCCCTCTCTGCGACTCTCCAGCACCCCGCACCACAGAGAAGCACAGAAAGCACGCAACTCTGGTACAATCTTAATTCTGTGCCCGTGCTGCACCGGGAGGACCTCCAGATGTTATTTAGGCCAAAGAAGGCTGTTCTTGCCTTATTCACTCTGATGCTGATGTCCCCGCCCGCCCCACCGCCCGGTGTCACCATGCCCCCCAGGCATGCGAAGGCATCCGTCTGCACCAGCCGCCGATTCCCCACCGACATGGGCCCAGGGCCGCTCACACCGAGCGCCATGACCTCAGACCTCCCTAAATTGATGCCCAAGCCCACCCGCTGGCTAAATTTATTAAGTCTATCCGTTTTTTCCCGGATGTGTTGATGTGAATGTGCCAGCAGTGCAATGTCATCTGCACACCCCAGATCCTCCAACGCCGAAAATGCAGTCCATCCCATTCCTCCTGGACCGCCCTCCGCCGTCCGGCGCACCACCCAGTCCACGACTGTCAAAAATAGAGTGGTCGACAAGGGGCATCCCTGTCGCACTCCTGTCTTCACCTCGAAGGTCAGGTTGCTCTGCCCAACACCACACGTAAAGTTGGCATAGAGGCTTTTTATGATTGACACCATGCAGCCCGGAACTCCACAAGCCCTCAGTACCCTCCATAAACTGTCCCTATGTACGCTGTCAAAAGCCTTCTCAAAATCAACAAAATTTATGTAAAGCTGTCCCTGCCACTCCGAGCACTGCTCTACAATGTTCCCGAGAGTGAATACATGGTCCACACATCCTCCGCTCTTTCCAAACCCCGCCCGCCCTTTCCCCAGCCTGTAGTCTACTGCCCCTGAAACTCTCTGTACAACCATCCCGCCCAGTATTTCGCTGGGAACCGAGAGAAGAGCAACTCCTCTCCAACCATTGCAGTCCGAAAGATCTCCCCCCTTGGGCAACCTGACAACTATTCCCCTGTTCCACTCTGATGGTGTTGTCCCCGTTTTCCACACTTGTGCAAATAGTGGTTCTAATAGTTCTGCTGCTAGCTCAGGGTCTGTCTTAAATAGCTCTGCATTCAAGTTATCATGGCCCGGAGCTTTACCGTTCTTTAACCCTTTGATTGCTGTGATGATTTCTTCTTTTCGTGGAATGTCTGTATTTACATCTAGATCGTTTTCAGCCCCAGGAACATTCAATTGTGTCTCTGGTATTTCCTTGTTCAGAGTTTCTCTGAAGTGCTCTGCCCATCTTGTTTCCTGTCCCTCTGCTGTCTTGATGAGATTTCCTTGCTTATCTCTTACTAATGTAATATTGTTTGCACCTTGTTTTCCGCTGATGAATTTAGTTATTTTGTATACTGTGCTTTGTTCATTTCTCAGTGCTGCCTCTTCTGCCTGTTTTGCAAGATCGTCTAGGAAATTCCTTTTGTTGGCTCGGGTTTGGCGTTTAACTTCCCTGTCCAGTTGACTGTACTGTTCGCTATATAGTTGCTTTAACCTGGGGGACTTCGCTTCTGTTTTCCCTCCCCTCATTTCCTTTCTCATCTTTATGGTGTTTAGTGTTTCTGGTGTTATCCAGTCTTGCCCCCTCCCCTCCTGGAATCCTAAGCATGACCCGCCACTTTCCTTATATACCGTAGAAATGGTGTTGAAATTCTGGTCTATATCATCAGTCAATGTCTTTTCCTGGCTTTTGGCAAATTGATATCGTTTCTTAATGTCGGCCGCAAAAGCTTTTCTGGTAAGGGGGTCCTTCAATTTGCTGATGTCAAACCTTTTCTGTGTAGTTACAGTTGGTCCAGCCCTTCTTAGTTTCACTTTCAGTTTTGCTACTACTAAATGGTGATCGCTTCCCACATCTGCACCTCTTCTTACCTTCACATCTTGTAATGCATGTCTCCATCTACCGTTAACCATGATGTGGTCTATCTGGTTTCTGTCCCGACCATTTGGTGATTCCCATGTTAACTTGTGAATTTCCTTATGTGGGAAAAGTGTTCCTCCAATGACCAGGTTGTTAATGCTACAGAAACTTATTAGCTTATCCCCATTTTCGTTTGCTATTCCGCTGCCGCATTTCCCCATTGTTCTTTCATTATATGTATTGTGTGTACCAACTTTCGCATTGAGGTCTCCCATTACTATAACAAGATCATATCTAGGTGTGTCCTCCATTTCTTTCTGCAGTTGTTGATAGAATTCATCCTTGACCTCCTCATCGCTATCATTTGTTGGTGCGTAGCATTGTATTATTGTAGTGTTGGTGAATCTCCCTCTCAATCTCAATCGTATCAGTCTGTTGTTGATGGGTTTCCATTCCAGTAATGTCCTTTCTATCCCTTTCTGTAGAATAATGGCTACGCCTTCACTGTGCTGTCCATCCTCTCTTCCAGAGTAAAGTACTGTTTCTCCTGTTGCTGTTTTAACTTTTCCTGCCCCTGTCCATCTGCTCTCGCTTATCCCCAGGATGTGCAACCTATAGTTTCTCATTTCTGCCGTGACCTGTCTTAGTTTACCTGTCTCGTGCATTGTCCTGACATTCCAAAATCCTATTCTTGTATCCTGTTTTGCGGTCAGGACATCCGTTTTCATGTCAGTGGCTTCCTTTCGGCTTTCACCACTGACAGTCATACGAGCCACAGACTCCGAATGTCCATCCCGCAGCAAAGTTTGTTCATTTGATGTTGTTTCCGTAACTTCATTATTTTTTTACATAGACAGGGGTGTCAGCCCTATGCTAAAACCCCCAACCTGGAGGACCAGGGTACCAGCTTTTGTCTGACCCCTACCCACACAGACCAGTCCAGCTTGGTTGAACCTACCAGGAGTAAAACTCCCACTGGCATAGCTCTGGGGATAGGTTTCAGCCTGCCTAGATTTAATTTTGTATTGATAAATATATCCCAAGGGTCAGTGAGAAAAGTAGCTCAAGTATTTTCGGACAGGTATGTCCTCAGTGAAAAATGTTGTGACACGTGGCTAGTCATGAAGAACAAAACGATCTGGGTCAGCAGATGTTTACTTTGGAAACGGGAGAGAGAGGGGATTGCCTGGGAGGTTGACCTTTTGGGGCATAAATATTTTGTATCGTTGTGCATAGCGGGAATAGAGAAGGGGAGCTGTAATTGATTTAAAGGGAGAAGGGAGTTTAGTTTTTGAGATGTGTAACTTTTGACATGTTATATAGCTGTTGTGTTGTTTGTTCCACAGCGAGTTTTCACGGTCTGTAGGAGGGGCAACCAGCCTCTGTCCATTTACAACAGCAAGTTGTCATCTCAGGAGCATATAGCTCGAGAGATCGGAAAAAGTGCAAAAAATACCATATGTCCCCAGGTAGCGAAGACAATCTTCAGCTGGGAACAGGATTTGTCTTTTAATCCAGAGCTCTTAGCTCATTATACCACTCCGACAACAGCACGTGGCTGGGAGATTGGTCTAAAGTTATACAGCCATAATAAAGCTGTTTGTCCCTAAACCTTGAGCGGGTTAACGGGGCAAGTAAGAAGTCGGTCAGCAGCCGTGAAGCTTCTACAAGTGACTCAAGTACCTCGAGCTTGAAACCGCAGTCATCAGTGCAGAAATCAGAAGCAGGAGACAGGGATATCATTCCTGGATCTGAACGTTATCAAGAGAAGAGGCGTAACGTAGACGCCACATCAGCAGACGTCGAGTGTTGGAGAGACACTGAGACCAGGCGGAGAGAGGGAGAGAGAAGGAGGGAGAAAATAGACAGGACCAGTAGGGTCTTCTATTATCCATTAGATGGATAGACTCTGAGCCATAGTTGCAGAATATATATAACATTTTATGATTCTCAGTTTTAATTTGTGAGTTAACTGTTTAGATGTCAGTATATGTTTCATGTTGTTGAATGTAGCTTTCGCCATTCCTATTCTCTTCTTTATTTCTGTTTCACGTCTGCCATCTTCTGTTATTATATGACCAAGATAGGAGTAGCTCTTGACTTGTTCCAGGATTTCCCCATTTATGCTTATCTTTAATGGGGGCTTATTGTCTGTTTTGCTAATTATCATAGTTTTTGTTTTCTCAATATTAATGTCCAATCCATATTCATGACTTATACTGTTCACTTGCTTCACTAGTTCTTGTAAATCCTGTTCACTTTCAGCTAACAACATGGTATCATCTGCATATCTAAGGCTGTTTATTGACCTTCCACTAATGTTCAGTCCTGGCATTTCCTTTATCTGTTTAAAAATGTTTTCGGTATAGATTAAATAGGCAGGGGGACAGCATACAACCTTGTCTGATACCTCTTTTTATGTCTATGTTTGGTGAATAATTCCTTCCAGATCTTACTGTGGCAGTTTGCTCCCAATAAAGGTTACTGAGTATTCTTATGTCTTTTCCATCAATACCTATGTCTTCGAGGCATTCAATTATTTTCTCATGATGGACTCTGTCAAAAGCCTTCTTATAGTCAATGAAGCACATGTACATACTTTTTTGGACCTCTGTATATTTTTCTGCTAATATTCTTAGGCAAAATATTGCCTCTCCTGTTCCGCTGTTCCGCCTAAAACCAAACTGCTCTTCTTGGATTTCACTGTATGCCTTACTTTTTATTCTTTCCTGTATGATTTTGAGCAGTATCTTAATTGCATGACTCATCAGGCTGATTGTTCTGAAGTCTGAACATTCTGTTGCATTAGGTTTTTTGGGCAATGTTATAAAAACTGATGTCTTCATGTCATGTGATATATATCCTGTATTGTATATATCCTTGCATAGATCTGTGATTGTGTCTATACCAAAGCTCTCCAGGGCTTCTATCATTTCAATTTTTATGTTGTCCATGCCTGCTGATTTTCCTTTTTGTTTCATATGTATTGCATTCTCTACTTCTGATCTGAGAATGTTTGGGCCTTCATCAGAATCAAGTGATGGCTTTTTACCTCTGTTGTCCTCGAATAGTTCTTTTACGTATTCTGCCCATCTGTTTGATATGTCTATCTCATCAAGTAAGATTACACCATTTTTGTTCTTGAAACAGCTCCTCCGTGGGCAAACTGCAACCTATTTGATCATTTCTTTATTTCTACATGCATATCTCTTGTCATGTGCTTTGCTTCCATGCCTTCTATTTCTTTGCATTTTATTTCTATCCACCGTTCTTTTGCTTGTCTACACATAGTACGTATGTCATTGTCTATTGATTTATATTCTGGAGTGTTTTTTGCTCTCTTTCTTTCTGCCATTTTATTCAAGATGTCATCTGTCATCCAAATTTGATTTTTCTTAAGCTCCTTTTTAGGTAAATTTGCATTTGATGATTGTATGCTTGTTTTTAAGCATTCCCATTTTGTGGTTACTTTTTCTTCTGGGTTTTCTCTTCTGTACTGCTCCATGCTTTCTGTAGCCTGGAATAAAAAGCAACAATGTTGAGATCAAGTGAAGGGGTTTGGTTTGAAGGATTATCTTCATTGCACATGGACTACTCCATCAGTGCTCCGATCTCCTCCCTTAGATCACACAAGGAGGATCTCAGCATAGTGCACGAACTCCTTAGCACCGGCGAGAATCCCAAGTTGTGTATATAGGAATCACACATTCTATAAATATTTTTGTGGTGGGTTGGTTTCTAATTTTTAAATGTTGCCAGTGCAGCGGCCTGATAAGCCTACTCTTTACGATTTCCAACTGCCGAGGGATTTTTAATGTGCGCAACTTGCACACGGGACCTCCTATTTTTTTGCCCTTATCCGAGAAGGATAGGCATCCAATCTCACTGCCCAGGAGACCAGGGGGGAGTATGACATCATTAGGACCACTGGTTCTGAAAAAAAATTTTCACAAATTATATTCCCTCAACTGGGAATTGAACCCAGTACCTCTAGAATTTGAGGCGGACGCCATACCTCTTAGCCACTCCAACCCCCAAGTGAAGGGGATGATGCTGGTTACTACAGGAAATAATCTTGAAATCAAATGAAGGAGATGCAACCTTGTGATTACGAGTATATGAAAAAGGTGATGTTGAGTACTAACTCAAGACAACAACCTTGAGATCAAATGAAGGAGATGATGCTGAGTACTTCATAAGACAGCATTCTTGAAATCAAATGAAGGTGATGATGCTAAATACTGCACAAGACAACCTTTGAGAGCAAATGAAGAAGATGATGGCCAGTACTACACAAGACAACAATCTTGAAATCAAATTAAGGAGATGATGCTAGTTACTACAGAAGACAATTCTTCTTCTTCTTTCGTTCGCTTGAAATATATTGTCTATATCTGCAATGTGGTTTCTTGTATAAACTTCACTGTCTTTTGTAGTTCATACAGAGGTCCATATAGTTTTGCTTCCAGTGTTGTTTCTCTGGGCCAGTGGGTTTGCCTCAATATATCATATTCGGGGCAATCTTGAAGTACATGCTCCGCAGTCTGGGGTGCCTGTCCACATGTACACATGGCTGAATTGCCAATCTTGAATTTTGTATACATGTGGCTGCGGAGGCGGTTGTGTCCTGTTCTGAGGCGCAGAATGACTATTTGTTCTGATCTGTTCATAGCTTGGTAGTTATCCTGCGTTGGTGTTGGTGGCTTTCTGATAGATTTGATCATCTTTTTCTTCTGATGGTATGTAACTGGTACATCCGGTTGCTCGTCTGCAGCACCTTCTTTAGCCAGTCCATCTGCTCTCTCGTTTCCTGGTATTCCACAATGAGACGGTATCCACTGCATGGTGACCCTGCGCTGGTTGCACAGTTCAGAAAGTAGGGCTTGTATGCCTGGCAATTTTCTGGACTGAAGTGCTTGGAGTGCTGATCTTGCATCTGTCAGGAATACTACAGGCTGTGGACCGAGATTGGTGTTCAATAGTTTCTCAGTTGCCACCTTGATTGCCTGGACTTCTGCATCATAGTTGTTACAGAATTTCCCCGTTGGTACTCTGACAGTATCCCTAGTGTTGTTTGGTTATTCTATGTACACTCCTGCTCCTCCATTCTTTACTGCATTCTGTGCTGACCCATCCGTGTATACTCGGACCCAGAGGTCCTGTGGGTATTCATCATCCAGGAAACTGAGAGTGACTGTCCTACGTTGCACGCTGTTCTGTTCACCCCTGTCGAATATTCCTTTCACTTTTGTGTGGATGTGTACTGGTAGCCCATGTTCCTCTCTCCAAGGGGTTTGTTCTGGCACAGACTTTAGGGGGCTGTTAACTTCAGGCAGGTCTGAGGTTTGTCTACGTAATCGTTTGGCCTGGTGGATAAAGCTGTTCTTTTCAGTCGCCCCATTGCTAGGTTTTGGAATCTGTCCTTCATTGGATGACTCGGCAGGGACCTCAAGACGCAGCAATAGAGACCGCAGTCAGTGACTCATAGCTTGACTGCCTGCGTCAGGACCAGCGAACCAGAGCTGGTCAAGACCGCACTCCACCTCCACGTGGTGGTCCTGGAAACAGTCTGCAGCTGTGCAGGCTGGCTGAGCGAGTGTGGATCGAAATGGGAAGGCAAACCCGGTCCTAAAAAATGCCGTGCAGAAGTCGGATGTGTCGACCGAAAGGTGCAGATATCACAGCTACGTTGTAAACAGACACAACGCAACCACCGTCCTTTTCAGGGCGAACGAAGAAGAAGAAGAAGAAGAAGGATGACTCGGCATACAGAGGAACTTTTCTGCCTGTGTTAGCACTTTCGTGTCTCTGCGTTCTCTCAGTGCTTGTATCCTCCCCATTTTCTCCATCTTCACTATAGGCGTTGATTTCATTGCCCCCGTGATGACCCTAAGCGCCTGGTTTTGCACCTTATCTAGCTCTTGTAATGTGGTGTTTGATGCTGGGCACCACGCAGCTGACCCATATTCCAGGTGTGGTCGTATGCCCTGCTGGTAAACTTTACTAAGTATTTTCCCGCTGGCTCCCCATGTGGTTCCACTTAGTTTTCTCAGGATGGCTAACTTCCTCCTGGCCTTTGTTGCTGCTTTGTTGATGTGCTGCTTCCATGTCAGCCTATCATCGAATGTAACTCCGAGATAGGTGGGTTGTTTATCTTCTCTCAGGAGCTCTTCGTTTATCTTGATGACACCAGCTTTTTGTTTGGGAGAGAGGGTGAAGAGCGTAGTGCTGCACTTGTCTGTATTGATGCTGACACACCATCTATTTGCCCATGAGGTTAAGGCATCTATAGCTCTTTGTAGCAGTTTGGTGGCCACTGTTGCATGCTCATCTGTGCACCATATTACCAGGTCATCAGCGTACATTGTCACTTTCATTCCATGTGGTAGTTCAGCAACCAGGTCGTTGATGTAGACTAGGAAAAGTGTGGGGGACAGAACCCCTCCCTGAGGGACGCCATGACGCAGTAGAATTTTCTTACTCTTGAGGCCATCTAGTTGTACTCGGGCTCTTCTGTTATGCAGGTATGATTTCACCCATTTGTACATCTTACCATTCACTTTACAATTTCTCAGTTTCTTCAGAAGCCCTTCTTTCCAAACCTTGTCAAATGCTTTCCTTAGATCTATCCATGCTGCTAGTACCAGTTTCTTATCTTGGAACGCATCCTCAATCTCTTGGGAAAGGTAAGTTGCCTGATCTTCGGTGGAATAACACTGCCTAAAGCCCACCTGCTGTGGTACAAGAAGGTTTTCACTTTCAAGGTACCACTGTAGCCTGAGGTTGATGATACGTTCCATTGTTTTGCAGAGGCAGCTTGTAAGGCTGATTGGTCTGTAGCTGGAGGCAGTGGAACAGTCTTTTCCTGGTTTTAGGAGTGATATCATGATTGCTTCCCTCCAGGTCTGTGGAACTCTGCCTGAGTTCCAACAGACATTGAAGATCTGCAGCAGCTTTGTTTTTGCTGCGGTTCCCAAGTTCTTAATCATTTCATTGGACACTCCATCAACTCCTGGCGACTTTCTCATTTTCAATTTGGATATTGCAAGCTCCAGTTCTCTGAATGTGATTGGTGCTCCATAACTTCAGGTATGGTTCCATCTCGTCCTGCGTATTGTTGTTTCTCACCACGAGTCTCCTGTTGCTTCTCTGGGCTAACTTCGATGTTGTTGTCTTTAGCAAAGGAGTCTGCAAAGTGATCAGCTGCCTGTTTTCCCATGAGGATGTTTCCATCTTTGTACAGAGCAATCCTTGATTTTCTCTCTGTACCTTCATCGTTAAGTTGTTTTACCAGCTTCCACAGTTTTCTCGTATCTCTTTCAAAGTTCAAGGACTCTGTTTTCTCCTTCCAGCTTCTTCGCCTGGCCTGCAACTTGGCCCTTTGAAATTTGGCCTTAGCTTGCTGGTAGTTATTGTGGTGTTCTTGGCATGGACTGGTCTCTGCCTGCTTTCGAGATGTTTCCACGTCGTTGTGCAGCTGCTCTAGTTCACTATTCCAATATGGTTTGTAGTGCTTACGAGCCCCTCTAGGTATTGTTTCACGAGCAGCCTGTAATATGCATCTGCTGAATTCATCGACTAGCTTATTGATGTCTTTGTCTACAGTCAGATCTCTGTAATGTTATGATGTATGTATATAAGCATTACCTCGTCATCTACACAAGCACACACATGTTTCAGAAAGCACTCAGTAAAAGCATGTTCAATTCGTAGCCATGTTTATTTACAGAATATCGTACATGTCAAGATTCGCATTATATTACAATGTGTGATTCGTACTTTAATGTATTCATATTACATCCCCCCTTTTTTGAAAAAAAAATGTGTGCAAACATTTCCAACGAAATGTTTCATGTGAGAAAGGATAAGTATGTGTAATGCTCAGTGTGAGTATATATGTCACTGTCTGTATCGGCTGGGAGGTGTCACTGTACGGCCAGAACGAGTGGTGTAAAGTGCTGGTGGTTCTGCGGAAGTCCCTGGTTTAGCTTGAGTTGGTTGTGATTTCGGCCTTGGCGCTTGTTGGTTTTGTGGGGCACCAAGGTCTGGAGTTACTGCATTGTCTGTTGAAAGCATGGGAATTCTCTGTTCTGTTGTATTCTGTGGGATTTCTCTTATGTCCACTCTGTTTCGCCTCAGGAGGTTGCTGCTGCTGTCTGGTCTTAAAGTATAGCTCCTGGGTTCAGGGTTTCTGGAAATGATTGTTGCTTTTGACCATGTGTCATTGTTGTGGTTGTAGGTAGTCACATGCTGACCAGGATATAATGGTGGTAAGTCTTTAGCA
>JAMPIV010019162.1:0-80000 GCA_024509875.1 Oreohelix idahoensis
GAGGACACTAGTAAGTAGTGCTACTGTTCCTGAAAGTAGTGTTACTGTGTGGAGAAGTAAGTTCCTGAAAGTAGTGTTACTGTGTGGAGAAGTAAGTTCCTGAAAGTAGTGTTACTGTGTGGAGAAGTAAGTTCCTGAAAGTAGTGTTACTATGTGGAGAAGTAAGTTCCTGAAAGTAGTGTTCCTGTGTGGAGAAGTAAGTTCCTGAAAGTAGTGTTACTGTGTGGAGAAGTAAGTTCCTGAAAGTAGTGTTACTGTGTGGAGAAGTAAGTTCCTGAAAGTAGTGTTACTGTGTGGAGAAGTAAGTTCCTGAAAGTAGTGTTACTGTGTGGAGAAGTAAGTTCCTGAAGACATGCATTATTCAACAAGTTAAATATATGACAGACATGTGTCTATGTGTGGAGTAGACGAGCAGACAGTTTATAACTTTTCCTCCAAGACTGTCGGCTCCACGAGGGGACCATACTGACACCATGGCCTTCGCCGATCCCTTTTCTGGAGAAACTGCACGGGAATGAGAGAAGAATGACACAGATTTGCTTGTTTTTTTTGTATTTTTAAAAGAAAACAACTAGTTGTCTATAAAAAACATGAACTCATTTACAGAACTTATTACGATGAGACGAGACTGGCGCTTGTGGGTGTTGTAACTCAATCAGCTGTTCTGATGCCGCGATTGCTCTTGCCGCAATGTATACTTTCTGACCAATGAGAAGGTTCAATTGCAGATTCGAGCACATCTTCTTCGCACGCTTGCAGGCGTCCACTTGAATAAGTTTAAAGAAAGCGGTGATCAGCCCGAGGTTGTTGGTATCTTCATAGAGTTTGTCCAGGCGTGGTACTGATGAGGGCCATATGTGCATTCTCTGTTCTTCATGTGTTGGCCATTTTTGCAGCAGACGTTCAGACGTCGTTTTATGGTGCCCACAGCTACACTCATCGGTAGTTCCTGTCTTTATTATTTGATTCTTCAAATAAGTTGAAAAATTAATTTTTAGTACTTTTATTTTAACTAATAGTAATTATTAAGCAAGTAGTATGTATTTTAATACATAATTTTCGTACATTGATTATGCTTGTTGAGCTTTTTACATAAAGAGCGCCCCAGTTTAATTTGTACCAGGGGACCTCTTACATTGTAGTTACGCCACTGCGCAGACCAAACTTTATGAGATATGATTGTATTGGAGCGACATAACAAACCAAAAAAAAAACACACACACATGCTTAATTACTAGTTTCTAAAAGCATGTAGGAACCAACTGAGCCTATCTCCTTGCAATTTTTAATCTGTGTTTACGGGCATGTTCAGATATTGTCCACGTTGTCTCCCTTGCTGGGGGGCGAGGTCACATAACTTCTCCATCTATTTCTGGACATTCCCTAGCAGTGTAAGCTTATCGCGCTAATTTTCCTTACAAGTGATGAGAGAAGTTTCAGGTTTCAAGCCTTTTTTTTTTTTTTTTTGCAACCGCTGCCTTTTTCTGCTCGTGTTCTTGTTTCGTTATCATTTTTCTCTTGTTAATTTTTTATTTGATGTGAATCCTGTTTTTTTTTTCCCCTTAATTTATTTTCTTCTCCGCTTCTTCCTAATCTTAAATGACAATTTGTTTTTATTTTTTCATTCTTGTTCTTTTTTTTTTCCTTTAATTCTCGTATTTACATTTTTTTTTTTTTACGTTCTGATTTTCCACCTCCTTATTCTCCCTAAAGCCACGGGTTTTTTTTTTTTTTTTTTTCAAAATGTGTAAATTTTTTGGTGTTTTTTATTTCTTCTTGCTATTATTTTGTTTCTTTCTAATCTTGCATGTTTCTTAATGGGGCTGAAGACAAGGGGAGAGGGGTTGGCTGAAACATATACTTTTAATGGAGTTATAAGTGGGGGAGAGGGAATGAAGGGACTCAGGCTTTGAAAGCAAGACGGTGTATATTTCGTATTCGTATCTTGTTTTAATATTCCTCTGTCCCTCTTTCCCTCCTCCCTGTTTCTTTCTTTCTGTGTGGTTGTGGAGGCGGAATGGGTGATGTTATGTCTAACGTTTTCCAGAGTTCTGCACTTCACGAGCAAGTTGACCTTCGCCCCCTCGAATGAGCAATAACATCAACGTTGATATGAAATACAAGTCTTTTTTTCATGTACTATGACCTGTGGCGTAGGCGGTCATGCCTTTCCATAACTTGCCGTACCTAATGTACGTTGCTGTCTATAAAATTGGCATCGAGTCGACTTTGAATAATTCGACGGTGGCTTTCCCTTGATTTCGATCGGTTGGTTTATATGTAATATACTACTGGACAAAAGTTAAGGGCCACCAAGAAAAACTCCACTATGGACCAATTAAATGCAACCAGGTGTAAACAATTTATTACAAAATAAAGTTGATTCATCGGTGGATTTCTGTGTGCACTAGGTTAATTTTTTTTTAAATGTCCAAAAACTGGGTCACTTTAACCCGCACGTGAAAATTGCCATTGTTGCTGCAAAAACTCGTGGTTTTTGCAACACGCCCCACTAGTTCAAAAGGTGAAAAAGTGAGTTGAATTTCTTTTTGTTAGTAAGTCACACATTATTAAAAAACACTTGACTGATCTTTTCCACGGATGAATCAACTTTATTTTGTAATAAATTGTTTACACCTGGTTGCATTTAATTGGTCCATAGTGGAGTTTTTCTTGGTGGCCCTTAACTTTTGTCCAGTAGTATATGTTCTTCTTACCTTTGAATAATGTCCCAGGTGTCAGGGTGGCTAAGTGGTATGGCGACGCCTCTAATTCTTAAGGTACGGTACCGGATTCTTGTAAAGACGTTATTTCTTACTACACCTGTAGTACACCACTGTAAAGTATCAGTCTGTCTGCTCTGTAAGGAAGAGTGGTGTGTTGTTGAGATCAGGCATGCTCCAGTCTACCCAGCTGTAAATGGGTAACTCACCCTAGTCCTGAGTTAGGGAAGGCAAAGGCTCCAGGGGGGAAGCAGGCCCTGAACTTGGTCACTTCAGCCGACGCAGGATGGTGTATGTATGAAGTAGAAGTGTAGAGTGTGATTACCGCGAATGGTGTGCTGTTCGTGTGCTGACCAATATAACCACTCACACTTGTCTACAAGGCACCAATGCAGACTGCTGGAATCTTAGTTTACTCAATTTATTCAGACGTACACACTGGGACATACGAGTACATCATGGTTCGTTGACATATCAATTTGTAGGTATACATAGCAGATCTGAAGTCATGACACATTCAGAAATAATGGCAGTACATCAAAGTTCAATGTCATGATACATTATGGCCGCATTCCCCTATCTGACTAAACGCGTCAGTGAAGGAATCGATAAATAACTAAAGTTACTTGACGTCCATAGTTTGTAGTATAGATTATGAAACCACGAAGGGGGGTTTCTAGCAGGATTGAGATCTCTCTGTCACTGTCCGATAATAAGATAAATAATCTGTTCTCTTGGCAGTGATCAAAACATATGATGACCGAAATCCAACATGGCTACCTCCCTGAGTTGTCGTTCACTCATGCATAGGGAGGAGAATATAAGCCAGAGTTAATTTGTAATGGGTATATAAAGGATTTCATAAATGTTTCCATACAGCTCTATGGTGATCAGGTTAATTTCACGTAGCCATAACCGCTGCAGGAAAATCTGTCATCTTCGTCGATACCAAACACGACACTAGCATAACGAAGCACCAAAAGTCAAGCTAGGCCTAACCGACGAGAGATCATCAAAATAGGAGCTGGGTTTACCTGGAGTCCGAATCATCTATATACTGACATAAGGAGAGTCTCGAACACAAACTATCGTAGAGACACCATCTCCTTCAGAAGAAATACCACTTCGTAAGACATTTTTTTCCTGACGAAAGGACCAGCTCTAGAAAAACGTACCCCGCCATTTGTAAGCAGTACATCGGAACTCATCACGACTTGTCAAGACAACTCATACTTCCGCTAGACCGGAATACAAGAATCTAGTCCCTCCTACCCATCCAAAATATACAATATAGGACTGATTCTGCTTGTACTAATAATATGTAATACATATGAATTCAGGCCATAAACACAATAAGCAAATTAATATATTTTCTGGCCCTAAAAAATAAGTACAAACGCAAGCGCACTATCCTTGCGCCGGATCAATATCCAGAACGATTACTCCTATAATCAAAAGTGTGAATCAAACATGGATTATCTCGCTTTTACCATAAACAGCATTTTCATACACAAATGAATGCATGTCTATATTTTCCCATATCAAATAGCCATATCAATTTTTGTAAAATGTGCGTCAAAATATGCACGCAACAGATTACCACACCCCTCGGGAAAAAAAAAAATGGTACTTTTTTTTTTTTTTTGAAATACATCTAGGAGCAACATACAATAGGCTCACAACGCACCAATAACAATGCGCAGATGATAAGCATAAGTTTTATGACCTTAGAGAAAGTACTTCTCTAAGTATAAATATTTCCAGAGAGGTGTCACCAACGCATACTACAATATTAGCAATGACACAATTTTCACATTAGTTTATACATAAATTTCATCTAAGATATCTTAACATCATGATCATCAAAGACAAAAACCATTGAAAAATCAGCGGTGAATACATATCAATGAACCGCTAAGTAGTGTTACAATCAATATATGATATATTACATATGTGTACACATTTCAACATAGAAACAACTGTATCAAAGTTGTATAACAGTTATGAATCATGTGGGCATCTAGACAAAATATCTGCCATCACATTTTCTGACCCACGGATAGCTCGCACCGAAAAATGAAATGGCTGTAGAGCAATCGCGTATCGCGTTGATCTCGCGCTCTTCAGATTTTTACTCTGAATAGCCGTAAGAGCCTTCTGGTCAGTTTCCACAATGAAATGCGCGCCCAGAAGAAATCTTTGCAGTTTAAGGATTGACCAAACCATAGCCAATAATTCACGGTCTAGGACCGAGTAATTCTTCTCTGCGGCATTTAATTTCCGAGAAATATACATCACAGGATGCAGAGTTGCAGAGTACTCTTGCATTAGTGCAGCTCCAATCCCGGTGGATGAAGCATCACTACGAAGAATAAATGTCTTATCCTTAGAAGGCAATACTAGGATAGGTGAAGTAGAAAACATAGTTTTAACCTTATCCAAAGAGGATTGACATTCTTGAGTCCAATGGACTACATTAGGAGACCCTTTCTTTAGCAAGGAAGAAAGAGGTGACATAATGGAGGACAGATTCGGGATGAATCGTCCATAAAATTGTATTAGACCTAAGAGACTTCGTACTTGCTTTTTAGTCTTAGGAATAGAAATGTTAAGTATCTTACTTGTATTATGGTCTTCTGTTTTTAGGAACCCATGACCAACACGGTGTCCTAAGAAAGATATTTCGCTAAAACCAATACATGCTTTCGATGGTTTCGCTGTCAGGTTATGCTCGCGTAAGATAGACAATAGTTCATTTATACCATTATAGTGATCGTTCCAAGTATCACTGAAAAGACAGATGTCATCAAGATACGCAATGACATCTGAGCGATGAGATAGGATTCGACGCATCATGCGTACAAATGTAGCAGGGGCGTTCATAAGACCGAAAGGCATGAAATTCCATTAGAATAGACCCCTAGGCGTCGAAAAAGCAGTAAACGGTTTGGCGTGTTCGGATAGTGGAACTTGCCAATATCCCTTAGACAAATCGAGTTTAGTAAAGAAGTGAGAATTCGATAGTCTCGTAAGTAGCTCTTCTAGTAAAGGCATAGGCTCAGCATCGAATTTAGTCACTTGATTCAATTTGCGATAATCCACGCAAAGACGTATGTTATTGTCTTTTTTCCGTACTATAACCATCGGCGAAGAATATGCTGATGTGGATGGTTCTATAATTTTTAACTCTATCATCTCATCTAACTCTTTCTCTACCTGTGCTTGAAAATGTATCGGAATAGGATACGGTCTGACTCTTATAGGACTATGGTCAGTAAGAATAATGTCATGTTGAATGACATCAGTTTGACCAGGAATGTCAGTAAGGACATCCTGAAATTGTTCTAACATAGTAGAAACTTGTTTCTGCTCTCCTGGAGATAATTCTGGAGAAATTGCAACATCTTTCCATGATTCATTAGAGTGAAGAGGAATCATTGGAAAAGGTAAATTTACATCCGAGAAACTCGTTTCCTCATCCTGTATTACTGACAGAGATGAGTACTGTCCATGTTGGACTGGAAAATCGTCCGTTGCCTGGAAAACAGGTTGTAAATAATCAGGACGTTCATGGAATTCCGTGAGCATGTTGATGTGGAAGGTTTTACGCTTCCCGTCAATATCGACGATATAGTCAACATCGGAAACCTTTGATATTATATCGTACGGACCTTTCCAAGAAATGAGAAGTCTATTTTCCCTACAAGGTAGCAAGACAAATGCTTTGTCACCTGGACAAAGTTGACGCAAACATCTCTTTTTATTGGCAAATTCCCTTGCCTTCTGTTTCGCAAATTCAGAAGAAGCAGTTGCCAATTTGCATGCTTCAATAATCTTGTGTCTAAGTGCGATGACATATTCATAAGAGGATTTTGTGTCATCGACAATATTATCAGCAGTTATAAGATCATGAAGTAAGGACATAGGACCTCGCGGTTTCGCGCCAAAGACAAGTTCAAAGGGAGAAAATCCTGTATGTTCGTTGGCGACCTCTCTATATGCAAAGAGAGCCGCGGGTAAAACCCTATCCCAATCCTGAGGATGATCTTCTGTTATCTTACCTAGTAGGTTTTTCAGAGTTCTATTCAAACGCTCCACCATCCCATTGGACATAGGATGATAAATACTACTCAGCGATCTCTCTAACTTCAGAGTCGACATTACTTGAGACATGGTATCCGATATGAGTTGGGTACCATGGTCGGATAATATTTCTGCTGGAAACCCCAGACGAGAAAATATTAACCAAAGAGCATCTGCGATATCAGCAGTAGTTATGCTCTTTAGAGGAACAGCCTCCGGCCAACGTGTGCACATATCAACACACGTCAAAATAAATTGGTGTCCTCTAGCAGACTTTATCTTAAATGGACCAATGATGTCTACCGCCATTTTTTGAAATGGCCGAATGGGAATGTCTGCAGCCTGAATAGGTGCATCATGGCGTGGACCTCTGGATTTAATCTCTTGACATACTTTACAAGATCGACAATAGATTCGTATGTCCTTATTCACAGCAGGCCAAAAGAAAGATTGAAGAACTCTAGCTTTAGTACGGGAAAAACCCATATGTCCAGCACACTGCGAATCATGAGCGTGCTGTAAGATTTTAACTCTCATATTTTTAGGCACAAGGATTTGAGAATGAATGGACTTAGCGGAGTCTTGTACCATACGTACAAGTACGCCATTCTTCATCGTAATCCAAGATTTACGATTTGTATCCTTATTCGGATCACCTTTTGTTGCCAGAGTAAAGAATTTCTTTAGAGTAGGATCATCTTCCTGCTGTTTGATAAAGGAATCGTGGGAAATCTCCAAGGGATCATCTTGGATCTGCGCATCATCATCTTCAGAATGTGAAGATTGTGGCATATTGAGAGCTTGAGCCCTAGTGATTACTGCATTAGCAGATTGCATATTAACATTTTCCCAATTAGAAATTTGCTGTGGAGTGCATTCTTTCACTCCATGAATGCGACCGATGATAAGATCAGCGATCGGATTCGGCAAGAGACATGCTTGCACCTCTCCTGTAAAGAAAGGCGTAGCAATATTGATAATGGCAGTGGAGTACTTCTCCAATGTGCCACCAAATGTTACACATTTGACTATATTGCCTGTAGCTCGAGAAGGATTTACGAGTGATTGCCTCACTCCAATGGTAGTGCACCCCGAGTCGAAAAGAATTGATACCGGAGTACCATCTATTAGGCCCCTATTAAAGACAAGAGCACCCCTTCCATTATGCGCGATTGACGCATGGAGAGCCGGAAGTGGGTGACCGCAGCTTAAAGTAGAAACTGTGGTTGGATCGAATAATGTTTTGCATTGCGAACACTCAGATGCTCTAGCAAAATCAAAAGCGGAATTCGCTACACTATTGGAGTCTTTTTTATCATTATTCTGATTATCGGCGTCGTGGAACTCCTGTTGTGCAGAGTTAGCCTGGTAATAAGATTTACCATGTCTTTTGTGTTGTGATCTACCTCGGTTATAATTGTCTCTATAATTATTATTGCCTCTGTTATAACCCCTATTTGGGTTTGAATCATAATATTCATGATCATAATCATCATGCTCATTATATTGAGTATCCCTGTAATATTGTTTCTTTTGTCTCCATGAAGCACTTGGGTAGTTCCTATAGCTACTCCCTTTCCGAGAATTTCTAACATTATGGGCACCCCTCGCGTGTCGAGGACTATCAGCCCGATCCCAGTTCTTCGAAGAAGAACTCTGATTTGAGCGGTTATCTTGGTTTTGATACTTATCCCAATTAACCTTTTTATCAAATTTATTTTTAGCTCCTTGGAATTTGTGTGAGTAATTCTGATTATATTCTGTTGCCGAAGCAACTGGCATACTCTCTTTAATGTTAGAGTTACTAAGAATCATGTCAGGGTGTGCCGTGGCATACTGGTCACAATATTCTTCCATTTGCTTTATTGTACTAGGTTTACGCTCATGTAAGAACTCTAGGAATGATTTATTTACAGAAGACATGACCTTGTCTCTTAGCAATAAATCTGTAAGACCATCAAATGTTTTCTCTGTTTTGGATAATTCAATCCATCGTGAAAGTGTAATTCGTGCTTTTGAGATGAAATCTGAGAATTCTACACCTACCTCAGGTCTCATTGTTTTAAACAAAAGACGGTAACCTTCCTCAGACAGCTGATATCTCTTTATCAAAGCTGCCCTAACAGCATCATAATTGTCTTTGTCGGCCTCTTCAACGAAATATAACTTACTCAGAGACTCCCCTTTTAGATTTTCAGACAACTGATTCACATACTGTGATTTGTCAACATTATGAGATCGACAAGCCCGTTCAAATCTAGAAAGCCAAAATGTTATGTCATCACTGGTAGGGTTAAACGCTGGTACTTTGACCTTGTACACAAAGGGTTTACCATTACCACCAGATGCCTGATTAACATTACTCATACATGTCAATTTTAATTTCTCTAATTCAAACTCATGTTCTCTTATTGCTTTTCTCTCTTCAGCTTCTCTATCTAATCTTTTCTGTTCTGCAGCCGCTTCTAATTTTTTCTGTTCTGCAGCAGCAGCAACTTCTAGTTTTTTCTGTTCTGCAGCAGCAGCAACTTCTAGTTTTTTCTGTTCTGCAGCAGCTTCTAATTTTTTCTGTTCTGCAGCAACTTCTAATTTTCTCTGCTCTGCAGCAGCAGCAACTTCTAATTTTTTCTGCTCTGCATCAGCTTCTAATTTCTTCTGTTCTGCCTCAAATCTCCTTTCCTCCACTTGCATCTGCAATTTCTTAAGTTCAGCAGCAGTATCAGCTTCTTTTTCTAATCTTTTTTCTTCAGCTAAGGCTTTCCTTTCTTCTGCAGCAGCTTTTTTTTTCTTCTATTTGAAGTTTTCTCTCCTCAGCCGCAGCTTTTTTTTCCTCAGCAGCAGCTTTTCTTTCTTCAACAGCAGCAGCAATTTTTTTCTCTTCTGCAGCTAATGCTTTGTCATATTGAGCAACAGCCCATTGTTCTAAGTCTTTTCCAGTCTTATCAAGAGATTTTCCTTGTATAATGAAATAATCTAATGTAGACATATTGTCTTCTTAAATCAGAAACCTGAAAAAGTAAATAAATTACCCTCTTTCAAGTTAATGGGAGACAAGTCTATACCTTAGACCTAGTCTTAGTCCAAACTTGTATGGTTTATAATAACCAATGATAACTTGAGTACCTGTGGACAACAATAATTGTATCTCAAATACTGTGGGGACAAGCCTTACAAAGGTCTTGTATACCTCACTGTAATCAAAGATCACTTGAGTACCTGTGGAAAAAAATATTTCCCTTTACCAATCACTTTGGGAGACAAGCCTTACAAAGGTCTTGTATAACTCAATGTAATCAAAGATCACTTGAGTACCTGTGGAAAAAATATTTCCTTTTACCAATCACTTTGGGAGACAAGCCTTACAAAGGTCTTGTACATTTTGTTTTATAACAATAACAATCAGCGAGTACTGATCTGTACTATACTATCAGTGTATACCACTATACGTCATATGTCAACTAAAGACATTACAAATGACAAACAAGAAAAGACAATCTGAAAACATTTGCAGAGATCAAATTAAATTAAATAGAAGAAATGAAAAAAATGATCACAGAAACCGTGATGATAACTGCAATAATAAAATGACAAGACAAATAACGCCACAGTGTATAAACATAAGGGTGTAAAAAACTGAAATGAAAGAAAAGATGAGACCTACAATTATACAAACAAATCAAACAAAACTAAGGAACACAAAATTATTAACAAAAACAACGAAGAAAAGAACACCTCATCACAACTAACAGAAATAGCAGCAAATTGTTGCTAACAAATTTCCAATTAAGAAAATGTGTACCTATCGAATACTAGTACCAGACCAATGTAACTCGGCATACCTTGTACTAGTCACACAGAACATAAACTAATTTAATACATAACAAATAACATGTAAGCATAAATAGCATATAGCATACAATATCATTTATGTCATGAATGGAATGTGTTGCAGGTATAGTGTTGTAAAGCAGGCACAGTTTATTTAAATAATAATAACTTGCCACTTTATTCAGTAATAGATTTAATTCTAAACTATTACACTGTCAATTTTTTCTCTTTTGAGCATATGAAGATCCCACGATGAACTATGCACTTTATGTTCCACAACACTGTGATTCTTCTGTACGTTGAGAAATGTCAACAATATTGCTCCAGATATTTTCTACACTTGATACCACTGTCCTGTGTAATACTGTCTGTACAGCGAAAAAACTGTCAACAAGCGCTGACCTAGATACAGCATCCTATCGGTAATACAGGTCAAGCTGACATCGACTGTATAGCTGTCCTAATGGTGTTGATGTGTTCAAACAAATGTTCTTTCAGCTGTAAACTGTGATTCTCAACACAAAACTGCGTAAGCTGGACCCAGGAATCTGGCTCGCCACTGTAAAGACGTTATTTCTTACTACACCTGTAGTACACCACTGTAAAGTATCAGTCTGTCTGCTCTGTAAGGAAGAGTGGTGTGTTGTTGAGATCAGGCATGCTCCAGTCTACCCAGCTGTAAATGGGTAACTCACCCTAGTCCTGAGTTAGGGAAGGCAAAGGCTCCAGGGGGAAGCAGGCCCTGAACTTGGTCACTTCAGCCGACGCAGGATGGTGTATGTATGAAGTAGAAGTGTAGAGTGTGATTACCGCGAATGGTGTGCTGTTCGTGTGCTGACCAATATAACCACTCACACTTGTCTACAAGGCACCAATGCAGACTGCTGGAATCTTAGTTTACTCAATTTATTCAGACGTACACACTGGGACATACGAGTACATCATGGTTCGTTGACATATCAATTTGTAGGTATACATAGCAGATCTGAAGTCATGACACATTCAGAAATAATGGCAGTACATCAAAGTTCAATGTCATGATACATTATGGCCGCATTCCCCTATCTGACTAAACGCGTCAGTGAAGGAATCGATAAATAACTAAAGTTACTTGACGTCCATAGTTTGTAGTATAGATTATGAAACCACGAAGGGGGGTTTCTAGCAGGATTGAGATCTCTCTGTCACTGTCCGATAATAAGATAAATAATCTGTTCTCTTGGCAGTGATCAAAACATATGATGACCGAAATCCAACATGGCTACCTCCCTGAGTTGTCGTTCACTCATGCATAGGGAGGAGAATATAAGCCAGCGTTAATTTGTAATGGGTATATAAAGGATTTCATAAATGTTTCCATACAGCTCTACGGTGATCAGGTTAATTTCACGTAGCCATAACCGCTGCAGGAAAATCTGTCATCTTCGTCGATACCAAACACGACACTAGCATAACGAAGCACCAAAAGTCAAGCTAGGCCTAACCGACGAGAGATCATCAAAATAGGAGCTGGGTTTACCTGGAGTCCGAATCATCTATATACTGACATAAGGAGAGTCTCGAACACAAACTATCGTAGAGACACCATCTCCTTCAGAAGAAATACCACTTCGTAAGACATTTTTTCCTGACGAAAGGACCAGCTCTAGAAAAACGTACCCCGCCATTTGTAAGCAGTACATCGGAACTCATCACGACTTGTCAAGACAACTCATACTTCCGCTAGACCGGAATACAAGAATCTAGTCCCTCCTACCCATCCAAAATATACAATATAGGACTGATTCTACTTGTACTAATAATATGTAATACATATGAATTCAGGCCATAAACACAATAAGCAAATTAATATATTTTCTGGCCCTAAAAAAATAAGTACAAACGCAAGCGCACTATCCTTGCGCCGGATCAATATCCAGAACGATTACTCCTATAATCAAAAGTGTGAATCAAACATGGATTATCTCGCTTTTACCATAAACAGCATTTTCATACACAAATGAATGCATGTCTATATTTTCCCATATCAAATAGCCATATCAATTTTTGTAAAATGTGCGTCAAAATATGCACGCAACAATTCTGTTCCCAGTACAGAGAATATATTTGATGGGAATTATTTCAGAACCAGTCGGTCCTAATAATGTCATCCTCCCCCTGATCTCCTGGGCAGTGAGATCGGATGTCTAACCTTCACGGATAAGGGCGAAAACATAGGAGGTCCCATGTGCACGTTGCGCACTTTAAAAATCCTTTGGCAGTTGGAAATTGCAAAAGGTAGGCGATATGGCTGCTGCCCTGGCAAAATTTACTAAATTAAGGAAAAAAAACCACCCACCACAAAGATATTTATAGAATGTGTGATTCCTGTATGCACACATTGGGATCCTCGTCGGTGCTACGGAGTTCGTGCACTGTGCTGAGATCCTTTTGTGAGCTAAGGGAGGACATCTGAACACTGATTGAGTTGTCCGTGTACAATGAAGATGGTCCTAAACACCAAAACTAAACCCACAAGCAAGACAGCATATATATAATCATTGCCAAAAAAAGGGGGGGGGGGAAATGCACGCCTCCCTCTATGCTGTCTTGCTTGTGGGTTTAGTATATATAAAGTTTGCCCACGAGCATAACATGTTAAAGACCAAGTAAACCACAGGAACGTTGCCTGGATGTTATTCAACTCTTTTCCCCATCAGTGGTTTTCACATTGTTGTTGTTATAGACCCTATAACGTTTGGGTTCTCGCCCTTCTGCACAGTGCCATGTTTGCGAGCTGGTATTTCATGCCCTGTAAAGTGGATCCCATTTATCTGGCCTCGGCGGAATAGCATATTCCTCACATCGTCGTCGAGTGCTGGTCACCCAAAGAGGTGATGGTCAACCGTTTCATACAGATACTCGTATTATATTATGTGATGGTTTCTCTTCCCCTCCCCTTCTCCAACTCCCACCATCCCCTTGCTTTCTTCAGTAACGGTTGTTGGTCTGCCTCTGAATACAAAGACCTTAATCTGAGCAGTTCATGCGCCACCTACTAGCAAATTATCTACATGGCGACTAACTGGCCTCTATCCACTAAAATCCCAATAAAGCAAATTGTGCAATTTCGTAGGCTGATAGGATTTTGTCACCCCTAGAACTCCCACAATATTTTTACCATCGGCACCGCTTTTTTTGATTTTATGTATCTTTTTGGTGTCTAGAACCAATTCGTTTTTCAAGTTGAACACATAAGAAATTCTGTCTGGGGTCACCTCTGCCTATCACTATAGTAATCTCTCTCTATACGAGGACCACTGGCTCTTTCTTTCTCCGGTCGGCAGGTTTAATCTCAGGGATTAATTACAAAAACATTGTCCTTCATAATCCACCCCAGAATTGTATTTATCTTGTAATATTATTTGCGTACGGCCCTTGTCCCTCGTTGAGGAATATTCTTTTAAATTTTTGTATTTTACGATGGTGGGATTATGGGTATTTTTCTTGGTAAAGTGTTTTCTATACCATTGTGGTTATCACTAGTGGCAGTGTAAAAAGGCAATTGGTAACCCATTTCTTTATTCTTTTATGTTTAAAGATTTCTTGTTATTTCCCTTCTTCGTTCTTCTTAATTTGTTGATTGGGATTCAAATATTCGTTTTTTGATTACTTTGAATTAATTAACGCTCTAGGATTCCCTGTTTGTACAATCTTTTTGCTCACGAAACTTCTTCTCTTTTGTAAAATTGGACATAACGGTTTGTTCGGGGTAAGTTATGCTTTTATAGTAATTTTTTTTTCTAGTGTCGGGTCTTAGATCTTCCGACATGCAGGCACGACACAATAAGGAGCGCCATGAAACGGAATCTAAAGATGTTGGTTCAAAACGAAGTACTTTACCTTCAGAGATTAACACTACAGTTTCTACACACAACATCTTTTGTCTTTAAACATAGATTTAACGAAAGCGCATGGGATGGTTGGTTCTGCATTATATGATGTTTTGCCCCCCTTTGATGGTGTAGTGTGACGAAACATGGAGTAAGCGGTTGTGCTGTGATTACCGCCCTTCATGTGAGGTATCTGGGCGGTGGTGGTTAAGGATCACAAACATACACATTTTTTGTTAATATCATGGATGTAATTTCGGAATGTTGTTTTTTTTTTTTTTTTGGTAGTCCCTCCAGTGTTTGGATTTTTCGAATGGAGGGTAGATTATAGCGTTGCTTCAGTGGAGAGCCAAAATTTTATGTGTGGAACAAAAAAAACTGGTAGGTTAAAACGGCTCCAATGGTGGAGGTGTAAAATAGCCGTTACAATTGGCACTTACTGATCACTTGTGTGGGTTCCCAATAGTTGGGGGAAGGAACGTGATGCAAAAGGAGGAGGAAGAACCAAAGGAGGAGGGATATGTTGGGGTGGAAAAGTTGAGTCAGGCTCACGTATTTAAAGCAAGTGAGTTGGTCTCTCCACCGCGATAAAGACTTGAGGGACTGCAGTACGTGAGGTTGGGAGTCGCGCAAGCACTCTCCTAGTTTCGGTATGTGGGGGCGGGAACTGGGCTGAAGGTTTTGTACTTTGAGTGAGGGTTTTTAGCTGATGTCCATTATACGGACAGTTAACGCTATAACGTGGAAGTGCAAGGTCGAGACAAAATTAAAGAAAACCGTGGAAGGATGCGGTGTACATATTGCGCTGCGTTAATGTTGGAAGGGGAATTTGCGCGTTAGAGTGTTTGGGGGCGTACGGTAGCTATTATTCAAAGTTGGTTCTTAATTTCGGAGTGGTAAACATGCCTGCCGGGGCTCAGTATTATTAATATTAAATTGTAGTCGAGGAATCGATGTGTTGGAGAGATAATGAGGTGCATTAGTAACACGAAGTCTGATCAGGTTTTTCGCATCATGTCGGTACCATAGAGTTGTATGAATGTTAAACCTCAATTGGTTTTGGAACCCATAAGACCGTTTGGCGGGGGAACAAAAGAGATTATGCAGTTCAGTGACCCATAGTTGACTGCTTGCGTAAATGGTGGAAAGCAATCAGGAACCGAGCTGGAGGGTCCTAGACCTACTTACTCCATGGCTTTAAGCGTGTGGTGGGTATGGACAACAGTTTGTTGCGAATACTGCGTCTGGTGAAGAGCATAGGGATTGAAGAGGGAAGTAAATAACAAACTGGTCAGTTGCAAAAAATACGAGCGGATAGATTCGGATGTGTCGGCTAGGAAAGTCTTGTACAGAGACGCAAATATCGCTGTATTTTAGGATGTAAACGGGCACAATATTAAAACAAACGTCAGGGATCGGACTGTATTCAAGGACGTCACGATGCAGGGTACAAGCTGAAAAGCAAATTAATACTGTGTATCACTAGGTCTGTGAAAGTCAGCGAGGGTGGACAAGTGGATCATTTGTGCCCAGGAATTTGGGGAACGAAAAAAATCATGACATTAGGGCGATTACATGAATATATACTCTTCATTTGTAAATCACAACAGATGGGTTTTTGAGTGTAAGAAAGCTCTCTTACTCTCTAACTTCTCTCTCTCAATGTTGTCTTTTTTGTCTCTATCTGTTTGTCTACCTGCACCAAGGGAGTCAGTCAGTCACTGATTGTCAAAGTGTGTACAAAAGCAGTGTAATTAAAGATATCATTCTTTTTTTCCCGGACACCGTATCCCCTGTGGTAACACAATTGTGGATTCTGTTTTTAGTTTACCTCGACCACACCTTTGAAATCAAATTCGATGTAACGTACGAACTTGGCAGACAGAGTAAGAATATGTCCTCCCACACTCACAGAGGGAGTGGAAAGGGGCGGAATGGATATAAACTCTATGTCTTTGTCTGTCATCTCCCTAGGAAAAAAAAAATTATAGCGACAGAAGAAATCCTCGTTTAATATATTGGGGAAGGGGGAGGGAGTGGGGAGGGGAGAGGAGGAGGGAGAGGGGAGAGAGAGCAGGGTTTCGTAATCTGTGGTCCACGGAGCACTAGGGGGTCCGTGAATGGATTCCGTGGTGTCCGTGTACACAACGTAAAATTTAAGATGTAAACTGTTTAATTATGCTTGTATGTTCCTAGAAGGAGCCCATTGCTTTCACTATCAATCATAGGGTCCATAGCCTTCATAGGACAATCAAAGGGGTCCATATCCTTCATGAGACAATCAAAGGAGTCCATAGCCTTCATAGGACAATCAAAAGGGTTCATAGCCTTCATAGGACAATCAAAGGAGTCCATAACCTTCATAGGACAATCACAAGGGTTCATAGCCTTCATAGGACAAACAAAGGGGCCCATAGTCTTCATAGGACAATCAAAGGGGTCCATAGCCTTCATAGGACAATCAAAGGGGTACATAGCACAAAAAGGGTTAAGAAATCCTGATATGGAGAGAAAAGGAGAGATTTGTTTTAACGACTTACATAAAGAGAGAGAAAGTGAGAGAGAGAGAGAGAGAGAGAGAGAGAGAGAGAGAGAGAGAGAGAGAGAGAGAGAGAGAGAGAGAGAGAGAGAGTGAGTTTTGAGAGAGGAGAGGAAGAGAGAGAGAGAGAGAGAGAGAGAGAGAGAGAGAGAGAGAGAGAGAGAGAGAGAGAGAAAATAAGTCATTGGTATTTTGTAAAGCATTTATCCACCTTGGAGAAGTTAGTGATACAGAAGCTAACCTGTGGTTACGTAGGCTGTTTGAAAGGAGGAAGAGTGGACGAGAGGAGTTGGCGGATAAAGTTACTGCGTGCGAGTGCTTGTCTCTTAACTTGTGGGGTGAACGCAGAATGCATGGTGCTGAATCTTTTCCCCACTTCTCTTGTGTCTCACTCTCTCGTTGTCCCTAACTATCTCCCTCGTTCTGCTCACTTTCACTCTTTCTCTTGTTCTGCACTTCGCTGTGCCCGCTCGTTCTCTCCTCTTATTTCAACAGTCCCACATTGATTAATCCTTCAACATTTTTCCTTATTTTTCTCAGTCACTTTCTTAACCTGTCCGTCTTTTTAGTTTGGCTGTTTGGTCCATGCACAGGAAGATTGGTGTTTCTTTTGCTTGGGATACCCGGTTGCACCTCATAATAATAATAGCCCCTTCCGTCTTAACTGACTATGGGAATGTGCCCCCGAGGTGACAGCCCTAAGCTGCTTATTTTCCTGGTGTTTCTTTCGACGTTTTGCCCTCTCTTCTGCTTGCTGTGAGAGCTTCTTTTCGCCCAATCTGAGGTGGCGCCGTAGAGAGTATCGCCGCTTGGTGCGATCGACAGCTTCATCCTCCCAGGTTGCTGGATTTATGTCCAGTGCCTTCATGTTTCTCTTGCACATATCTTTGAACCTCAGCTACGGTCGCCCAACTGTTCTTTTGCCATCTGCCTATTGTCCGTAGAAGATATTTTTCGGGATGCGACCATCTGTCGTGTGGTTAGTATTGAGGCAACAACGACAGTAGTTTTTGCCAGGAATAGCCTATGAGATATTTGGTAGAAGGTCTCTAGAAAATGGCTCGTTAAGAAAGAATAAAGACCTATTCGAGATAGGGACAAGAAGAAGGGAATGCGATTGCTTTCCACTGGACAGTGTTTTCTGGTTAATTAAAAAAGCCACCAACCTCATCTGAGTGTAAAAAGTTACCTATATGTAAATATTTAACGCCGACAGCACGAGTGATACATTAACAAACTAGATAATGATCAAACGATTATTGGGTTTATTAATTAAATATCTACACATATAGGGTTAGTAATGGTTAGAACGTGATGATGGTAGAAGGACGATTCACACAAAACACACAGATGAGATATTAATATTGTAGTTAATTAAGGTAAAGGAACCCGTTACACGCCCATTGAGGCATATTGGGAATATGGTGTTAGGCCCATATTATCTTGACCGTCGGCACACTAGGGGTGATGTGGTCGGCATCACGCCGGCCGCCTTAACCTTCCCAGAGTTGCTCTGGTACCCATTTGGGGCTGGGTCGACCCAGGAGCCGTTTGTGGCCTAAAAAATTCCCGCCTCATCTGGGGATCGAACCATAGACCACTGCGCTAGGAAGCCAGTGCACTAACCACTATGCTACCGTGGCTGTAGTTAATTAAGTAGTAGTTAATTAAGAATGAGCTTGTGTAAAGCGAAATGATGATGATGTGATATGATACAAGTTACCAAAGTGGTGAGTAATCTACACAGTCCATGTGTCTCTAAATGCTTCTTCCGGATAGGATGATTCACATGTATGCATAGAATGTCCCAAGTTGTTATAAGTTATGTCGAGTGGTGTATCTCTAAGTCGAGGACGCTCTGATGAAAACTCTTGTTGTACTGAGAACGTTGACGATATAAATAAATATAGTCCTTCACTGTTTGAGTATATCTCTGTAGCGTTGATCAACAGTTAATAGTTGTCATATGAAAATGTCTGTTGTCTAATCTCCGGATGGTACTGGCCAGATTTGATATCTTCACGAAATGTTCTTGATATGTAGACTCATTATCTTGAGTATGTAATCGTGATTCATAAAATATACTTTGGAGTCTGCTTCATAGAATGCGTTTAAGAGTGTGTTGCCCTTGCTATAAATATAAGATTCAACGTTTGAGCTCTTTAGCTTGACTTCAGATAATATGCTTCCGATGGAGCTGCACTTGATACGAGTAATCAACTGTGAGCTTTAGCTTGACTCCTGTAGTAAGCGTTCGAGTGATTTGAACTTGTTATAACTATGTATTGAACTTGTGCGCATGTTATATGCTGACGAAAAATGTTGCGTCCACTCTTTTTATCGTGGGCGAGAAATATTCCTTTTTAACTGAGGAACGAAGAATGTCTTATGGCGAATTCTGCAAACCAAATGTCCGTTTTGATAACTAATTTCTGGTTAGACGTCAGACACGTAGCGTGTAGACTCAGACTTCTGATGGACTGAAGACACACAAAAGTCTTCGTAAGTTTTCACACTTAATATATACTGGTTGACTTTTATTTATTCTACACCTCACTCTTGATCTCTATGAGTTCGATTCTAATGATGTTAAATATATTGTGCATGAGAGTGTGTGCATATGGAAGACTATGATGATGATTCAACTAGCTAGATGAAGGTGAAGTGTGAACTATTTGTAGTGGATTTTGATGGTATTGTATGGTTGATGTTACCTAGTGTGATGTATGAGGTCAGCTGTGAAGGCTCCTGAGATAAATGTAGATGTGAATTACAGAAGGCCCTTCTTACTACCACTTACGACCTCACACATATCTTTTTTTTTTTCTAATGAATGTGGCTACGTTAAAAGTCTAGGGTACTGATATGTAATGTGTTGTGGTAGATTACACACACACACACACACACACACACACACACACACACACAGGTATTTAATAAGTCTAATAATATTAATAAAATTTATAACACACTGAACTAACTCAGGCTGTTTTAGTTTTAAAATTTAAATCTTTTGATAAATTTATTTGTTCTGAACCAAATGTTTAGTTGGTCAGAACATAAGAAATATTATGGAGTTATAAATGGAATGCATAATTGTATGACATAATAAAATGGAATATGTATATCTAATTATTTCAAATGACTGGTTAATATTAATTATATTAAGATAGTCCCAGGAGAACTTATTACTAGATATGCTGTTGGGGTGGTGTCATCACTCCCACTCTGTGACTACCAAAACATTGTCCATTTACTGATGGGAGGAATACAAGTTTTATTTCCCAAAATGGTATGTTCTAGTTGATGGTAGTATAGTTGGTGAGTTAGTTAGTAAATTAGTTGGTGAATGTCCAGCAGGCCAGACGCTCACGTATCTTGACTGAGTAGTTCTGGTGCTGGAATCTGGTGGCCCACTCCTCTCCGAATCTGGAGTACAACGTTAGACTTCACTGACACCAATCTTAGTCTGCACAGGCACACTCTTGTGTAGTCTTATAACAGCATTTGACACCACTTCGGTGCCAATTATAAACTCACAATTCTGAAACAAAAGTATTGGGTCATGTGTCAGAACTCTACCTCCTGAGCCACTTCTGCACACAACACGACACCACAACACCACACAGAATGGGTCAGATCTCTCTGACCACACAGCACATCTTACCTAGTTGTTTTCACATAGTACTAGTTCCCCAAGACTACATTGCATCTGAGATATGTTCAATAGCTTCCTGCTATTGAATAAGATAGGTGATATGTTCCACTGATCTCAACACCAGATCCTTTTTCATAGTTTTATTTAGGCGTTCCTATATATTTTCTTTGTATGTATGTCTCTAGACCCTGAACTGGGGCTGGGGACCTAGAGCGAACACTTACTTGTCGTAATCATTTTTATGATATGGCAGTATCAATCACTCGAATTATTAAAATATACAGAATAAATACTGTTCATTCTTACCAGAATTCAGAATTGAGAACACAGTTAAATTTGCCAGCAAAACTCAGCTGAGCTGCTGGCTGTATGATGGCGTCCCACTATATATTTGTATTCTTCTGGAATCAACACCACTATTAATTTAAACTGCGTCTCTGAACAGACTTATGTCAAATGGCAAAATTTCACCTCTCTGTCCCGCTACTATAAAATACGTTGACCAATCGCCGACTTCCCCCCTAACTTTCAAATCTACAACCAAAAGTCACTTCAGTCAGATCTCAGTCAAGTATGTATTACGGTCTGTTAGTCCGTCTGTCTCTACTTGATTTTTCATAAAAAAAACACGCTTGGTTCTACATGCATTTCCTACACGAATCTGCCTCCTAAGTTATTTTTAGCTACAATTCTCCACCATTTCCCCTCTCTTTAATTACAGCTCGATTTTTACGTTTGCCTGCTCAAGGCCAAAATTTTTGAAACTTTAGTGACATTGTTTAACAGTGCAGTCGCTCGTCTGATATGAACAATACAGTCTTTTGTCAATATCTTCCTTATTATCTATCCGTCTGTATAATTGAAAGCATATTATTTCTCTGCTCAAGATGGGCTATCAAACTAGCTAGGTTTTATTTTCATAACTCTATTATTAAGAAAAAACATATTTTTTCTCAAGTTTAGTTTTTGAAATTTGTTCGAGAACCTTCTCTCATGTGTTTTGCCGCGGCATTCAAATAAAGACCAAGTATCGAAAAACGTCCAAGAAATGACTGTCTCGAATAAGAGCTAAGGTCCTTTTCTTGTCCATTTCCTTACTTATGTCAACTAGTGACGTGAATTTTTTTCCTTTCACCCCCAATTGCGTCCTTTTTGCCGTTCGAACTTCAAACACGTGTTCAGTCATATCTTTCCTTTTTTGATCTCCGTTTCATCCCCCCCCCCCCCCCGTCTACAAAGGGTAAACGTTCCGTCTGCACGTCTAACTAGATAATTTGAATGGTGGCAGGAAAGGCGGGCATGGGCGAGCATGTCTCCTAGTATCTTACGCATTATTTTTATCCCTACATTTTATCGTTAATTTTGGAGATATTTTAACGTTGTATCATGGTAAATTCATCACACATCTCCCCACCTGAGAACATGCACTACGGCAAGTTCCAAAACCAGTGATACACATAGATAAAATCTCTCCTCACGCCTACCACTACTCTAATTTTGATCACAGGGGTGCCGGCTGAGGAAATCTGCACCGACATTCAATGACCCTGGGATGTATTCGATAATAAACTGATAAGGTTGCAACAATAAAGACCATCTCAACAATCTTGCGTTTTCATGCTTAGCCTGAGATAAGAATACCAGGGGCTGATGATCCGTCTGGACCACAAAAGTCCTACCATACAGATAGATTTGGAACTTCTTTATTGCCCAGATTAACGCTAAACATTCCTTTTCGCTTGTAGAATATCCTTGTTCCGCTTTATTCAATTTGCGGCTTGCATAAGCGACTGGGTTCATTTCCCCATCGGGTGAAGATGACCTCTGCAACAAGGCCGCCCCGAGGCCTACATTACTTGCATCTGTTCTCACCACAAAGTCCTGTGTCAGATCAGGCAATTTGAGAATAGGCTTGCTAGTGAGTTTTTCCTTTAATTCTTGGAAAGCTAATTCACATTGCGCAGTCCAAATAATTTTATCTGGAAGTCCCTTGCGAGTCAGATCAGTCAGAGGAGCACAAATAGAGTTAAAATTTTTGATATATTTTTGATAAAATCCGCATAACGACACGAATGATCGCACGTCCTTTTTTGTTTGTGGTCTAGGTGCTCTCTGCAGTTTTTCCAAGTTCTTGGGATCAGGGGTCATGTTACCCTGATACACAGTGTGTCCCAAGAATTCCAACTCTTTGCATCCAATACAACATTTTGTTGGCCTAGCAGTTAAGTTCGCCTCCCTAAGCCTATCAAATAACATTTTTAGAGCGTCAATGTGTTCTTCAAATGTCTCTGTGGCGACGAGAATATCATCCATGAAATTCGTGATACATGGGTTATTCAGGGGATCCAACAATTTGCGCATCATCCTTGAAAATACACTCGGAGCATTTTTCAATCCGAATGGTAGCATGTTGAATTCATAATGTCCTTCCGATGTGCTAAACGCTAAATAAGATCTCACTTCAGGCTTCACTGGAATCTGGTAATAGCCTTTACTAAGATCCACCTTTGAAAAGTATTTTGCCTTGTTTAATCTGGCAAATAACTGTTTTGTGTCTGGTAATGGATCCACTTGTCCTTCTGTGACAGCATTCAGTTTCCTGTAATCTATGCACAGTCTGTGTTCCCCAGACGGTTTCCTCAACAAAACTACACTGGAGCTAAAAGATGATTCACTGTGTGAAATAATCCCCTCCTTCAACAAATAATCTATTTCTTCCTTCAATGCCTTCTCCTTCACGAACGGAATAGAATAGGCTCTCATACAGATTGGGTTTGAGTCTACCAGTTTCATGTCATACTGTAGCAAATTTGTATGTCCTGGTTTATCTGTTAATACATCTGTATGTTCCTCCAGAACCTGTTGAACTCTCTCCCTCTGATTTTTAGTCAGGTGCTTACTGACTTTTACCTGTGTGGCTGTTTCACAAGGATGTAATGGGTATTCATGCGAGGTGAGTGGTTCCTTTTGCATTTGAGTTGCGATAGCTAGGGTCAGTAAGGGGGTGCTTTCCTGGAGTGGTCTGTCCAGATACTTCTTTAAAAGGTTTACATGATAAACTTTCTCCTTCCCCTTTTTGTCAATTTTATAGTTTGTTCTAGACACCTTCTCTAGAACCGTATATGGACCTTGCCATCCAATTTGTAATTTATTCTGGCTGCCGGGTAGTAGAAGAAGCACCTTCTTTCCCACAGCTAGTTCTCTGTCCTTTGCCTTCCTATTAAAATATGCTGCATGTTTCTTCCTGGCTTGTCTCAAATTATCATTTGCCAGTTTCCATCCAGCTTTCAGACGAGTGGTCAGTTCGTTCACATATTGATAAGATGAGGTAACAGTCTCTTCTGCCTTCTCATCTGTCCAGGTCCTTAATAAAGCTTCTAATGGACCTTTTATTGGCCTCCCAAATAGCAGTGTTGCGGGAGCCATCCCGGTTGAACTATGTGGTACCTCCCGATACGCAAACAATGCGGCGGGCAGGAATTGATCCTACAGATCCGGTTTTTCGTGTGCCAGCTTCCTCAGGATAGAAATGAGAGTCCCATTGAACCTCTCTACCTGGCCGTTCCCTTGCGGATGGTACGGACTACAATGAAAGTGTCTGGCTTGAAATAGCTTAAAAACTTCTTCCGTTAGTTTCCCCTTGAACTGAGAGCCATTATCAGTCAAGATTTGATGCGGGAATCCTAATCTTGTGAATATTGTAAGTAGTGCCTCTGCTACATGTTTTGAATCAATTGATGGCAGGGCTACCGCCTCTCCCCACATAGAACAAGTGTCCACCAGAGTAAGGATGTAACTGTTCCTCCTCTTGGTCCGAGTGAGAGGTCCCACAATATCCAATGCAACCCTCTCAAAAGGTGTTCCCACTATGGGCATTTCCCCTAGAGTTGCAGGAGCAGTCCAGTGCTTTGGAGCTACCCTTTGACATTCTGGACAGGATTTGACATATCTTTTTATATCCTCCGTTATCCCTGGCCAGAAGTAATGACAAGCTATACGCTGTCCTGTGGCGCTGATCCCCATGTGACCACTGAAGGGAATCGCATGCCCGAGTTCCATCACTTTATCCCTATATGAAGTGGGAAGAACCAGCTGGTTGTGACCATTTGTTCCAGTTCCGGCCTTCCTGTATAATAGTTTGTTCTTCATAAAGTATTCCCCCTTGCTTGGAGGTGTGTGGCATTTGGGCAATTTTTTAAAACATGGCTTGAGTGTCCTATCCTCAGCCTGCGCCTTCCTCATCTCCTCTGGATGAGCATTTATAGGTTCACCTTCTTCCTCCTTTTTCTGTGACCTGGTCTGCACTGTCGCCATGATCACAGGTCTCTCGGGATTCCCCAAGAAGACATATCTACACCCCAATATCAGAGGGTAGATTGGTTCATCTATCACTGCTGCTCTGATCTCTCCTTCCACATAGCGAGTTTTCACCGTTATCCTTGCGATGGGAAGTGTCATGAGTGGTATGTCCTTAGTCGCCCCTTGTATTTCCACTGTTTCTGTGGTATACTGACTTGGTTCCACTAGGCTAGACTTCACAACTGAATCATAATCCAAACCTGTATCATAAAGGCACCTTATGGTGACCCCATTACAAATAACATCCTCACAAACTGGGGGGTGATAAGGTTCCTGCTGTCCATTAGGATTAACCTTTAATCTTTGAGTCCCCGACTTCATTGCAGCAATGTTTGAAGGTTTCCTTCTACAAAATTCGGTGTTATGGTTATCTTTCTTGCACCATTTGCACCATCTTTTTCCTTGGTTAAACGGTTTTCTTTCATTGTATTTTTGGTCATTGAACTGTGAGTTTCTGTCTCGATAGTCATTTCTTGGCCGTTCAAAGTTTGTCCTGCCTTTATTACCCTGTTCTCTATTTTCAAATTTATTAAATGGCTGTGGAGCTTTAAAAGTTTCTATGTGCTTCTTTTTAGTGCCACTTACCTCTGCCTGGGCTGCCTGATACCTCTCAGCGACATTTTAAAACCTCCCCCAACCTCTCTGCACCTTGTTCCATGAGAAATTTTCTCAAGTCTGGAGCCATGGACTCTCTCAATTGCTCTATCATGATCATCTCTTTAAGATCTTGGGTCTTCCCCAGAGCAGTCCATTTCTCCAAATAGGTTTCCAGTCTGGCAGAGAATTGGTGGTATGTCTCCCCAGACAACAGTTTGGCATTTCTAAATTTCTTACGATAAAATTCACCATTTTTTTCGTACCTCAATAACAAAGCCTGCTTTAGCATGTCATAATTGTCTTGGTCTTCTCTGTTCATTTTTGCGAAGACTTCATAAGAAGTACCTCTCAGTCCCTGTGATAACTTTAAACTCCACCTCTCTCTCTCTAACCCATATGTAGTAGCTAATAATTCAAAACGACTGAGGTACCCCTCGATGTCATCGTCTTTTTCAACAAAATGGTCTAAATGAAACCCCATAGCTGATGTTGAGGCTCCCTGACTAGGCGTAGCATCTGAGGCAAAAGGGCTGGCACCATTTTCAGGAGCCTGGCCTTGTAACTCCAGCTCCCTTAGTCGTAATTCGTGCTCCCTTTGCAACCTTCTATCTTCTGCCTCCCTTTCGGCCTTTTTATCTTCTGCCTCCCTTTCGGCAGTCAATCTTTTATCTTCTGCTTCCCTTTGCTGTCGTTTTTCTTCTGCCTCTAATGCTTTAGCCTCTTTGTCAGCCTCAATCTGCAGCCTCTTAAGTTCTTTATCAGCCTCAGTTTGTAACCTCTTCTCTTCAGCTACCCTCCTATCTTCCCTTTCAATATACTTGTCACATTCAGCAGTTACATACTGAATTAAAACCTGACCATCCATTCCCATTTCCTTCGCCGTTAGCACAGCAGCTGATCTGAACTTTGCCAGCTCAGCCATCACACAAAATAACAATGATCAAGGTAAAAATCTAACTAATCAATAACTAAAGTAATTCTAATTAACTATTGACTAAGGTAATTCTAATTAACCAATTAATTAATTAATTACCACTGGCTGTGAAGATTCACCAACTTTTATTTTCACTTTCAATTTTAAGGGACACTTTTTATTTTTACAATTTGTCCCCCTAATTTAATTCTCCCACCAGGAGATCCTAATATTACTGATAAGCTAATTATCCCTGGACAAGACCCCAATATATGTAGTGGATTTTGATGGTATTGTATGGTTGATGTTACCTAGTGTGATGTATGAGGTCAGCTGTGAAGGCTCCTGAGATAAATGTAGATGTGAATTACAGAAGGCCCTTCTTACTACCACTTACGACCTCACACATATCTTTTTTTTTTCTAATGAATGTGGCTACGTTAAAAGTCTAGGGTACTGATATGTAATGTGTTGTGGTAGATTACACACACACACACACACACACACACACACACACACACAGGTATTTAATAAGTCTAATAATATTAATAAAATTTATAACACACTGAACTAACTCAGGCTGTTTTAGTTTTAAAATTTAAATCTTTTGATAAATTTATTTGTTCTGAACCAAATGTTTAGTTGGTCAGAACATAAGAAATATTATGGAGTTATAAATGGAATGCATAATCATATGACATAATAAAATGGAAAATGTATATCTAATTATTTCAAATGACTGGTTAATATTAATTATATTAAGATAGTCCCAGGAGAACTTATTACTAGATATGCTGTTGGGGTGGTGTCATCACTCCCACTCTGTGACTACCAAAACATTGTCCATTTACTGATGGGGGGAATACAAGTTTTATTTCCCAAAATGGTATGTTCTAGTTGATGGTAATATAGTTGGTGAGTTAGTTAGTAAATTAGTTGGTGAATGTCCAGCAGGCCAGACGCTCACGTATCTTGACTGAGTAGTTCTGGTGCTGGAATCTGGTGGCCCACTCCTCTCCGAATCTGGAGTACAACGTTAGACTTCACTGACACCAATCTTAGTCTGCACAGGCACACTCTTGTGTAGTCTTATAACAGCATTTGACACCACTTCGGTGCCAATTATAAACTCACAGTTCTGAAACAAAAGTATTGGGTCATGTGTCAGAACTCTACCTCCTGAGCCACTTCTGCACACAACACGACACCACAACACCACACAGAATGGGTCAGATCTCTCTGACCACACAGCACATCTTACCTAGTTGTTTTCACATAGTACTAGTTCCCCAAGACTACATTGCATCTGAGATATGTTCAATAGCTTCCTGCTATTGAATAAGATAGGTGATATGTTCCACTGATCTCAACACCAGATCCTTTTTCATAGTTTTATTTAGGCGTTCCTATATATTTTCTTTGTATGTATGTCTCTAGACCCTGAACTTGGGCTGGGGACCTAGAGCGAACACTTACTTGTCGTAATCATTTTTATGATATGGCAGTATCAATCACTCGAATTATTAAAATATACAGAATAAATACTGTTCATTCTTACCAGAATTCAGAATTGAGAACACAGTTAAATTTGCCAGCAAAACTCAGATGAGCTGCTGGCTGTATGATGGCGTCCCACTATATATTTGTATTCTTCTGGAATCAACACCACTATTAATTTAAACTGCGTCTCTGAACAGACTTATGTCAAATGGCAAAATGTCACCTCTCTGTCCCGCTACTATTTATTAAAATACGTTGACCAATCGCCGACTTCCCCCCTAACTTTCAAATCTACAACCAAAAGTCACTTCAGTCAAATCTCAGTCAAGTATGTATTACGGTCTGTTAGTCCGTCTGTCTCTACTTGATTTTTCATAAAAAACACGCTTGGTTCTACATGCATTTCCTACACGAATCTGCCTCCTAAGTTATTTTTAGCTACAATTCTCCACCATTTCCCCTCTCTTTAATTACAGCTCGATTTTTACGTTTGCCTGCTCAAGGCCAAAATTTTTGAAACTTTAGTGACATTGTTTAACAGTGCAGTCGCTCGTCTGATATGAACAATACAGTCTTTTGTCAATATCTTCCTTATTATCTATCCGTCTGTATAATTGAAAGCATATTATTTCTCTGCTCAAGATGGGCTATCAAACTAGCTAGGTTTTATTTTCATAACTCTATTATTAAGAAAAAACATATTTTTTTCTCAAGTTTAGTTTTTGAAATTTGTTCGAGAACCTTCTCTCATGTGTTTTGCCGCGGCATTCAAATAAAGACTAAGTATCGAAAAACGTCCAAGAAATGACTGTCTCGAATAAGAGCTAAGGTCCTTTTCTTGTCCATTTCCTTACTTATGTCAACTAGTGACGTGAATTTTTTTCCTTTCACCCCCAATTGCGTCCTTTTTGCCGTTCGAACTTCAAACACGTGTTCAGTCATATCTTTCCTTTTTTGATCTCTGTTTCATCCCCCCCCCTCCCCGTCTACAAAGGGTAAACGTTCCGTCTGCACGTCTAACTAGATAATTTGAATGGTGGCAGGAAAGGCGGGCATGGGCGAGCATGTCTCCTAGTATCTTACGCATTATTTTTATCCCTACATTTTATCGTTAATTTTGGAGATATTTTAACGTTGTATCATGGTAAATTCATCACACTATTAATTACTTCCTATCAGCCTATCATCTTAGAGGAAAATCTTATTAATCATTTATGAGAAGAGAGGTTAAGATGAATAATGAATAATAAAAGTATTAATAGTATGTATAAGATCTACTAACCTTCTTTTCCCTTCGCAAAATCCTTTAAGAACACAATACTCCACAGATATGAATTATTTTATCCACACTGAATTAATTGCCGACTATGCTTAGGGAGTTCTCTACGCCACAATGTTGAAAACTGCACTGATCTATAACGAGCTGTGCAGTAGAATATATCACTGGGTTAGCCAATGTGTCTAGATAATCTAACTCCTCCCCTCAACCAATTACCAGGCGTGCATCTTGCAACATAGACCTTGGATCTTCATGATCAGTCTCCTGTCTCCTGTCAGTCTAAAAGTGGGTTGGGCGATTCGCCACCCCCTTTCGTTCGCGTAGCCTCTCAGTCTTGGTCAGACCACCCGGTGTTTGCTGATTGGCCAGCTAGACAAACTCACTTGTCCGCTAACTGTCAGAAAACTTACTGTCCATGGTCGCCCACATGTAAATTTTCTGTCATCCTTTGTAAGACAGCTCTTCATATGCTCGCTAACGAGTTCCTTTGTTGTGCCGGCTCCATTTGGAAACAGAGGTGGTGTTCCGCGTCACGGGTCTTTGATATCCCATTCCTGGCGTCCATTGTATTGCGTGGCCATTGTATGGAGCGCGATGACCATCGATTATTTGCATGGCGGCTCGCACTGAATAGAGTACCAGGTGGTGTCAGCCGCGCGTCTAAACAATAGTCCAAGGTGGCATGTCTGACGATTGTTTACACAGGGACTGGTGTATGAACGAATGTTTTATTAAGTCCAAGCTGGGGTTTCGCAATATTAGGATAAACCCAGATGTGTTTACAAGGTGGAGAAACTGATTCAAAAGACCACCGATGAAAGAACAAATGTGGTTCTTTAGATACCAGATGCGAGTAATTAAAAACGATGAAATAGCAAATGTGGGCTTAAAAGAGCACAAATGTGGGAGAAAATAAAATAAGAAAGATGTAGGAAAATATATGGCGATAAGGCTTTGCGCTCGTTTATCATAATATCTTCCATGCAGTGGACATGGCCAAGCCAACGTAGTCTGCGCTGTCTTAGGCCAGCACGTGGCAACACTTCGACATTTGTCACTTTGTCCTTCCACGAAATACCGAGTATGTGTAATCTGGGTATATAGTGTTCTTTATTCTGTATAGCATATTACATTGGTGGGTTTTTTCCGTGTTGGTTCTTCCCGGCGACATTTATAATGACTGTCTCTATTTTTCTTTCTCTGATTTAATTAAAAAGGCAACGATAAATTAAAATCAAATTCATATTTTGTTATTAAGCGTTGTAGGCAGATATACTTAATGTTACTTTAGTAGGTATATTAAACCGCCTACTGGTCAGGTCTGTCGTAGCTGGATCTCTCGTACCCCGCATGAGAAGCGTATTAACCAATTCACCGCCAAGAAATTTCGCTTGCTTAATGCATTTGCGTAATCATGCCACTGACAGTTCATAAAAGTATATGCTAAACCGTGGATTGAACTGACCTGCGGTAACTTAAGATCGACTTAACCTCTTATTTTATCAGGTCAGTGAACCAGTAACTGTGTCAGTTGAATATTTCGGGGATGTACGCGGTGTAGGAGCGTCGTGGGTTAGTGCGGTTGCTTCTCGAGACAAAGTTGGCAAGTGGAAAACCAGGTAGCGTCTGCGCCAGTCTACCCAGCCGTAAATGGGTATCAGACTGCTCTTGAGTTTAAAGTCAAAGGTAGTTCCCTAGCAGATACTGCCGTAGGGGAGTGCAGTGTTAGAGACTTTACAAACTAGGTTCAGCATCGAGAGGTGGGGGCGACCAGTTCCCTTCCTCGCTACCATTATCTTCCACATACGAACAGCAGGGTCAGGCAGTCATTTACAGCTGGGAAGACTGGAGCGTGACGCCATCGTGTTTGGAGACCAGCACCTTTGCCGCGAGAGGCCAGCGCTGTAACCACTCTGCAAGTCGCACGCTGTCTTGAGTTAGGAAAGACAAAAAGCAGTGATGAAGTTAGCTGGCCACCCAGCCTCATAAAACTGAGACATACATATAATGAAGACTCAAACACTTCGCTATCCAACGGCGGTATATCCTACGTGACTACCCTTACCTTATCCGTACTCGGGGCATGGACGCTAGGGGCATTAGTTCCACAATCAATAATGAGTGGATCTGGGGCATTAGTTCCACAATCAATAATGAGTGGATCTGGGGCATTAGTTCCACAATCAATAATGAGTGGATCTGGGGCATTAGTTCCACAATCAATAATGAGTGGATCTGTGGCATTAGTTCCATAATCAATAATGAGTGGATCTGGTGCATTAGTTCCACAGTCAATAATGAGTGGATCTGGTGCATTAGTTCCACAATCAATAATGAGTGGATCTGGCGCATTAGTTCTACAATCAATAATGAGTGGATCTGGCACATTAGTTCTACAATCAATAATGAGTGGATATGGGACATTAGTTCCACAATCAATAATGAGTGGATCTGGGACATTAGTTCCACAATCAATAATGAGTGGATCTGGGGCATTAGTTCCACAATCAATAATGAGTGGATCAGGGGCATTGGTTCCACAATCAATAATGAGTGGATCAGGGGCATTGGTTCCACAATCAATAATGAGTGGATCAGAGACATTAGTTCCACAATCAATAATGGGTGGATCGGGGGCATTAGTTCCACAATCAATAATGAGTGGATCAGGGGCATTAGTTCCACAATCAATAATGAGTGGATCAGGGGCATTAGTTCCACAATCAATAATGAGTGGATCTGGGGCATTAGTTCCACAATCAATAATGAGAGGATCAGGGACATTAGTTCCACAATCTATAATGAGTGGATCAGGGGCATTAATTCCACAATCAATAATAAGTCGATCAGGGGCATTAATTCCACAATCAATAGTGAGTGGATCAGGGGCATTAATTCCACAATCTATAATGAGTGGATGAGGGGCATTAGTTCCACAATCAATAATGAACGGATCATGGGCATTAATTCCACAATCAATAATGAGTGGATCTGGGGTATTAGTTCCACAATCAATAACGAGTGGATCTGGGGCATTAGTTCCACAATCCATAATGAGTGGATCATGGACATTAGTTCCACAATCAATAATGAGTGGATCTGGGGCATTAGTTCCACAATCAATAATGAGTGGATCCGGGGCATTAGTTCCACAATCAATAATGAGTGGATCTGGGGCATTAGTTCCACAATCAATAATGAGTGGATCATGGGCATTAGTTCCACAATCAATAATGAGTGGATCTGGGGCATTAGTTCCACAATCAATAATGAGTGGATCAGGGGCATTAGTTCCACAATCAATAATGGGTGGATCATGGGCATTAGTTCCACAATCAATAATGAGTGGATCTGGGGCATTAGTTCCACAATCAATAATGAGTGGATCAGGGGCATTAGTTCCACAATCAATAATGAATGGATCAGGGGCATTAGTTCCACAATCAATAATGAGGGGAGCTGGGAGGTGATATGTTTCGTTTTAAGGGCCTTCTTCATTGCGTACGAACAACTCCAGTCTCCTCGCTTAGATCACACAAGGAGAGTCTCTGCACAGTGCTACCCCCTGTAGCGGAGATGTATTGAGATACTGGGATAGAACTGAGATACTGGGATAGAACTGAGACAAAGTTTGTTATTAATTCATACTTTACCTCTTAGCTCCCCTTGGAACACAGGATGTCAACAAATAAACGCCGAGCTTGCCTATCCCGACCATCCGTTTTTGTTTTTTACATTCATTCATCACTTTTTCTACGTGTTCGGGGGTCGGAGTATCTAAGGAATATGGCGTCCGCCTCTGATTCTAAAGGTGCCTGGTTCGCTCCTAGTAATAATAATAATAATAATAAATTCTTTAAGCACCAAACACGGCGCATAAGGCAGAAATCAGTGCTCTCCAGATTGTTCGTTGTGACGCCACTCCTCTTAGCTCTTGCACATTATTTAATCCCAACGTTCTTCCTTCTCTTATTATTGTTCAGTATCATGTTTTCTGCTATGCTGACTGATGCTTTTAGAGACGGGGACACAGGAATCGACATTAGTTATCGTATTGATGGAAAATTGTTTAACCTTAGGAGGCTTCAAGCAAAAACCAAGGTCAAATCACACACCATCAGAGATCTTCTGTTTGCTGATGATTGTGCCCTCAATGCTGGCTCAGAGGCTGATCTGCAGCATAGTGTGGATAGATTCTCCGAAGCCTGCGCCAACTTTGGGCTTACCATCAACACGAAGAAAACAGAAATCATGTACCAACCAGCTCCTGGCACAGTTTATACTGAGCCAGTCATCAAGGTCTTGACAGAGCTGGTATCCCTAGTATTGATACTATTCTGATGCAGTCACAAATTCGCTGGGCAGGTCATGTAGTCCGCATGCCAGACCATCGACTGCCAAAGATACTCTTTTATGGTGAGATGCAGAAGGGTAAACGCTCCCATGGTGGCCAAAAGAAGCGCTTCAAAGACACGTTAAAGACGTCATTGAAAACCTTTGACATAAACCCAGACACATGGGAAGCTGCTGCGCAAGACCGAACTGCTTGGCGCACATCTCTTCGTAAAGGTGCAGCAGCATGCGAATCATCCAGAAGAGCAGCAGCGGAACAGCGGAGACAAGCTAGAAAGGACCGTGAAATAAAACCTTCACATGAAGCAAACATTCCCTGCCCACACTGTCCAAGATCTTTCCAGGCCCTAATCGGGCTCTTCAGTCACCTTCGTACCCATAGACTAACCTAACATATTCTTAAATAATTGGATGAACAGAGTGGTCTTCATCACCCGTGATGGACGAACAACCATTGTTCTTCTAAGTGTTTCTTTTGGTCTTCCTTTTTTCCTCTTACCCTCAGGAACCCAAGTGAGCGCCTGCAGTGGTATTTTGTTGTTTTGCATTCGTAGGACATGACCGATATATGACCATCGTCTTTTCCTTATATAGTCGGAGACATATTTCTGCCTAGAGTCTTCTCTTATTTGTCGATTAGTCTTGAATTCTTTCCAACTGATGTTCATGAGTTTTCTAAGACATTTGTTCTCGAATGTATTCAGCTTGTTCTCCAATGATTTTGTTATTTTCCAACTTTCACAACCGTATGTTAACACTGAGATAACATTTGAATTAAACAGACGAAGCTTGGTATGTATATTCAGTGATCGTAATTTCCAAATGTTACATAATCTATTGAAGGCGCTGGCTAGTACATGGAATATAATTGATGGAAATCTTTTCAGAACCAGTGTCCTAATGATGGCATACTACCCTCTGATCTCCTGGGTAGTGAGATCGGATGCCTAGCCTTCTCGGGTAAGGGCGAATAAAATAGGAGGTTCCTTTTAGTATAAGTTGCGCACGTTAAAAATCCCGTGGCAGTTGGAAATCGTAAAGAGTAGGCAATACGACCGCTGCCCTGGCAAAATTTAAAAAAAAAAAAATTAGGAAACCCACACACCACAGAAATATTTATAGAATTTGTGATTCCTGTATACACACATTGGGATCCTCATCAGTTCTTCAGAGCTCGTGCACTGTGATGTGATCCTGTTTTTGTGACGTAATGGAGGAGATCGGAGCACTAATGTTGTTCACTGCCAATTTTCTAGCTATTTCCATCAGTTCCGCGCTTGCGGGTGCTTGTAATTGATGAGGCACGGCTGTTTGCGAGCGATCTTTTAGTTATTTCCCCTTTTTCCCCGACCGCGCTATTTATAGCCCACTTGACAGAGGTCACGTGGTCAGCTTCCTAATGGGAAAAACATGTGGCGATGTTTACTTTTGATAGGGCTTAATTAATGCTTTTAGGCTACTTTTTTATTATAAATACCGGCTTTAATTTTGCGTAAAGCTAGACTAGAAATGTTAGAGTAAATTTTAGAACAAGAACAAACATTTTATCACAATTAGAACAGAAGATATAATAGTCTGAAATAGTGTAAAATTTACGTTTTTTTTTATATTTTGTTATGGTTTGTTTATAATGCAATTTTCACTCAATCGGTCACAATCAACATGCATAACAAATTACAGAAATCAAAAGTAGAAAACCTGCAGAAGATGGATATCAAAGTTTTGTTTTGGTTTCATGCGTCAAACATTAATTATTGAAAGTTTAAATTGCATGTCCACATTTATTACCTTAAAATAACACACCCAATTGTCCCCAGAACATGAGAGCTAACAATTATCTCAATCATACATCATGAGTTCTGATCCAGTCTGCGCAATGTTTTTCTAAAATGTGCTGTTTATGAATTGTCTTACTAGGGAATAGCTTTCTGAACAAAGACATATAAGTCTCTATCGATGCTATTATTGATTCTTTACTAATTGGTTTACTGTGTGATATTTTGTTGTGTACTTTCTCAAATGCTTCTTTCAGTGAGTTGAATTGATCTTGGGCAATAAAAGCTATGTTAGTTATATCTTGTTTGTCTGTAATTTTCAGTGTTTGTGTAATGATTGCTCTTGTAAGATCTTTATAAACTTTTTGTGTGAGATATCTGTGGCAGTGATTCCCTATAAATGCTCTTCTATTATAAGCCTGTTGTATGATTTTGTGTTTGGCTAGTACCTTGTCCATGTGTGAGCAAACTGGACCAGACCTAGTACACAGATCTTGAAACTGAAGTTTGGCCAGCGCATCTTGTGCATTTTCAAGTCTAACTTTAAAATTATCTGTCTCCTCCTTATCCTCACAAAGTTCAATACCTACCTGAAAAATTCAATTTTAGCTCCTAATTCTTCTGCCTATTTCCAGTTCCTACTAAATTTCTTCAAGTTCTTAAAAGTACTAATGTTTGCATGTATCTCTTGCGAATTCTCAAATATCTTTGCGTCTATTGTATCAGCTACCTGTTCTAGAAGTCTGTGGTGTTTCAAAACAATGCCTAATAAAATATGAAGGTAAGGAGGAGCTACATTTTCAATTTCAATCTCTAACATTGGTTTGTGTAAACAATTATGGTAATGTGCCACTTGCCTTTTATTCCCTTTCCCATATTTCATATATCTATTGTAATCTCTTATCAACATGGCCAAACTTCTTGGTTTGCAAGTTGTATGCTCTCTGGATGTCTTTGATGAAAATGTTTGGTTTGTCTGGAGCTCAAGGAATATACCCATGTCTGTGGTGTCTCCAGCAAAACAAGGAAATAATCCCCGAATAAGAAAACAACAACTTGTTTACCATCCCACTCTAAATATTTTAGTGATTCTATCTGAGCTTTCATGCCATTCATAAATATTTCTAAATTATCATATGTATCTCTGACTCTAGCCATTGATAAAAGGATGGTATTAGATTTAGAATTTGGTTTCTCTAAATTTACTACCTGCATTGTAACTTTGAATGAAAGAAGATATACAAACAGTTACTTAGAATTCGCTGGCAGCCGTCGTGTGCACAGGATTGTCTACCAAAGAACACCAATGGAACAGTCCTTATCTCACACACAATTAAAAAAAAAAATTCATATTATAAATAGAAGATTAACACGACTTGAAAGATAGATCAAATTATGTGGAAGTAATCTATCTATAGCTTTACATGTTTTCTGACGCTTATATACGTAGCTAAATATCATTATAAATGAATGAAAATGGAAAAACAGATGGTGCTTTACAAAACGTTATTTTTTTACTACCTTATTTAAGATTTGTGGGTATCAGGAATGCGTTTAAAGGGATTTAAATGCTATAAAATCTGGTGACAATATGCTTGTTCTTGTAATGCCACACTCACAAAACTGACTACCACACATTCTCAAGATATGAAACCAAAAAAAAAAGTATGTGGAAATAATCTTTAGCTTCCCTTCGAGAAGTCTTTATAATTATAAACTCAAACGAATGGGCCGATTTTTAGATATTAAATTAATAAAAAGATTACTTATTTTATGAATTTCCTTAAATGATGACGCTGTTTTCAAAAGTCTGTAACTCCGTCAAAACTAATTTCAAACAAATAAAAATGCAATCAAAAATAGAACACAGAACAAAGTTATAGTACACAAAAGAATTTTAGCGCTGTGTTTATCCAGAACGAGTGTGTAATGATTTATATTTTACTGATTTTACTCACACATCAGCTGATTTTCCCCGCCAAAAACTTAAATAGTCTTTTACGGTGCACACAAAATTTTATACCCGGTGTCAGAATTCCGGTCACCGAAACTAAAAGAGCGCTCTGGTATAGGGCACAAACAGCCGTGAACAACATATTATACTTGTTGCTGGCTTCTGCAGTCATTGGCGTACTATGGGTGGAGGGCGCGAGGGGGCGGTTCGTCCTGGGTGACAACCAGGAGGGGGGTATCATCAGACACTATTATGAGAGTACTGTACTGTTAAAAAATATACTTCACGCACAGTATATTTTTCTATGTCTTTTGTGGGCGTTGGAAAAAAAATGGCGGGGGGGGGGGGGGGGAGACAAAGGAAAGATCTGCCCTGGGTGCCAAATACTTTATTTAAGTAAGCCCCTGTCTGCAGTGCAAAGTTAAATAACATATTGAGGGTAATTAAATAACATATTGCGGGTAACTAAATAACATATTGCAGGTAATTAAATAACATTGCGAGAAGGAACTGATGCTTGGTGCGATTCCCAGCCGTCAAATTTATTTTTCGACCTCTTCTTTATGTACGATGTGTGTGCGATGACGTATGTTTTTGTGTGTTTCGATTTGTTTGTTTTCATTAACGTGCCTTTCTCTATTCTCTACTCACTACCGTGCCCTTTAAGTTAGGTGAAACAATTAGCACCGCCCCTGCAGGGGCGTACGGTGTGATTAGGGCAACCTGCGATTATTTGAACACTGGGCAGATTGTGCTGTGCCTCGACATTTTTGTCAGGGTGTGGCTGGGGTTTTAAAAATAGAAGCCATTCCGTATGTATGAGCACAGGGTAAACTGTGTCCCGGCAAATGTTTGATTAGACACCCCCACCTAGTCATCAGAGAGGTAAGAAGGGAAAGAGTTTTTATCTGGGTAAACGTAACTCTTTAGAGAGAGAGAGAGACACACACAGAGAGAGAACGAACGAACGAACGAACGAACGAACTTTATTTTCAAAGGGTTGAGAATTGGGCACGCAGGCCCGTCTGACATTCTGCCCTTCCTTTCTCTCACCTTTCATACTGAATTCATTTATTCTCATATGCATTTTACATATCAAATTCAAGGAATTCAACGTTGTAAAGTAAAATAATAATATAGCACACTCATATTAACATTAATTACTTATAAGCATGACATAACATATGTTGAAAAGTACAAACATTATCAGAGATAGATAGATAGATAGATAGATAGATAGATAGATAGATAGATAGATAGATAGATAGATAGATAGATAGATAGATAGATAGATAGATAGATAGATAGATAGATAGATAGATAGATAGATAGATAGATAGATAGATAGATAGATAGATAGATAGATAGATAGATAGATAGATAGATAGATAGATAGATAGATAGATAGATAGATAGATAGATAGATAGATAGATAGATAGATAGATAGATAGATAGATAGATAGATAGATAGATAGATAGATAGATAGATAGATAGATAGATAGATAGATAGATAGATAGATAGATAGATAGATAGATAGATAGATAGATAGTTAGATGGATAGATAGACAGATAGGTAGATAGATAGATAGATACATAGATAGATAGATAGATAGATAGATAGATAGATAGATAGATAGATAGATAGATAGATAGATAGATAGATAGATAGATAGATAGATAGATAGATAGATAGAATGAACGAACTTTATTTTCAAAGGGTTTAGAATTGGTCACGCAGGCCCGTCTAACATTCTGCCCTTCCTTTCTCTCTTCTTCCATAGTTAATCTATTTATTCTCACACGTATCCTAAATGTTACTTAAATAATAAAATAACAAGAAAGTACAATAAAATAAAATCTTAACATTGTAACAGTACAATAACAGTTACACAAATTTACAGATGCGTATCATAATTTATACTAAACAGGACAAAATTAACTTTAAAAACCTACATATGATGTTATGTAATAATAATAATAATAATAATAATAGCCCCTTCAGTCATAACTGACTATGGGAATGCGCCCCTGAGGTGACAGCGTAATTATTTAAGAACATAACGAAATTAGGGTGGCATATAATCTGCACTCATGATGTATTTGAAAAGTCTGTGATTGAATGAATATGGACTAAGAGTATTTTTTAAGTCGTGTGGAAGAGTATTCCACAGATGAGCAGCAGAAAAAGCTAAACTTTTCTTGAATAAGTCGAGCCTAGGCTTGGGCATGTGTAATTTATTTAAGCGTTGACTGCGTCTTCCGCTGTATTTGAAAATATTCCACAGATACGTTGGAGCATTCTGTGACAAGATTTTGTGAATAAATTTGGCTTTGTTGAAGAGAAGGCGCTTTCTTAGTGGTAATATGTTAAGATATGTATATGCGTCTACACACTGTGTGAGGTTTTTGTCTGAAATTAGGCGCACTGCACGTTTTTGTAATGAAAAGAGTCTTTTAGTGTTGGACATGGTGCAGCCATCCCAAATTGTGGAACAATAGTCTAGATGTGTTTGTATCTGGGATGTATAGAACATTTTTCGTGTCTCCTCATCTAGGAAATGTTTGATTTTAGCTAACTGGTAAACTTTTTGTGCCGTTTGTTTGGTCAGTGCTTGTACATGCGAATTCCAACTTAAATGTTGGTCAATTATGAGTCCTAGTGTTTTATATTCATTTACATTTTCAATTAAAGAGGTTCCAATGTAGAGCTGAAGTGTTGTTTTCGGCGAGTTTTGTAATTTTTGTCTAGTTGATATTATCATACATTTTGTTTTAGTGATATTTATTTGCATGCAGTTTTCATTGCTCCACTTAATAAGATTGTCTGTGTCGCTTTGTAATAATATTTCTAGCGTGTTGCAACTTTTATCACTAGAGAGAGAGAGAGAGAGAGAATGTATTAAGTTTGGCTCCACAAAAGCCAGTGTTACAATTTATGCCACACAAGTGCGTAGATGGTAGGGCGGATAGTGTGATTCGCTTGCATGGCTAGGCGGGGTTGTCGCACGGAAGGTCCAGTGTTCAAATCCTGGGTAAGCCAGTCATGTCTGTTGTTTTTCTGTTGTCTGGTGTTCTACTTCTTTATTTCCTGCGAGTGCCTGATAACATACCTTTATATTTGTTTCATATTAATTTACTGTTTACAGGCCTCGGGTTTCCCTCCCTTATGTGTAATAAATGTTAAGCACAAACATACAACGGTTTTACCAGTGACAACAACGTACAAGGTCATTGAAAAATGACTTTCTATTTTTAAATCTTGATATCCTCACTTTTATTTACTGGATATAAAGGTAAAAAGGTAGTCCCATAGCCGATACTGCTGTAGGGGAATGAAGTGTTCGAGACTTCACCATACTAGGTCCAGCACCGAGAGGTGGGCACGGCTGTTTGCCAGCGATCTTTTAGTTATTTCCCCTTTTTACCCGACCTCGCTATTTATAGCCCACTTGACAGAGGTCACGTGGTCAACTTCCTTATGGGAAAAACATGTGGCGATGTTTACTTTTGATAGGGCTTAATTAATGCTTTTAGGCTACTTTATTATTATAAATACCGGCTTTAATTTTGCGTAAAGCTAGACTAGAAATGTTAGAGTAAATTTTAGAACAAGAACAAACATTTTATCACAATTAGAACAGAAGATATAATAGTCTGAAATAGTGTAAAATTTACGTTTTTTTTATATTTTGTTATGGTTTGTTTATAATGCAATTTTCACTAAATCGGTCACAATCAACATGCATAATAAATTACAGAAATCAAAAGTAGAAAACCTGCAGAAAATTGATATCAATGTTTTGTTTTGGTTTCATGCGTCAAACATTAATTATTGAAACATTAAATTGCAAGTCCACATTTATTACCTTAAAATCATCATCATCATCAGTTGCCATCTCCACAACGGAGGTTGGCTGTAATGGATCTCCAACGTCTTCTGTCTCTTGTCTTGGTGGTACACTAAAATAACACCTTAAAATAACACACCCAATTGTCCCCAAAAACATGAGAGCTAACAATTATCTCAATCACACATCACGATGGTCATGTAAAAATGAGTATGGTCATGAGTAAAACGAAATGTTCAATTTAATAGATAAATAGGTGTATTTAATAAATACATCTATTAAATGATTTCCACACTCTGTTAATTCTGTCAATCTCAAGCAACAACTGCCATAATTTGCTCTAGCCCCAAAATTTCGCTCAATTATCATTCACACTTCCTTTTTTTTATAGGATGAATCTGTACATTCACAGATGGAGAAATTTGTAACAAATGAGTTTCCATTATAAATTTTAATTGTGAAGTAATATTTTTAATACCGCTGCCGCGTCTTTCAATTTTCAATCTTCTCTGTTTTCTCTCCTGTGCCCACGTAAGACCTACTGTTTCCTTCATGGCTATTGCTAATTATTTGGAGATTCTAACTCTACTTTCAATGCCTGCTTTCCTGCAAATTTCCTGACGTGACGTTTCTGAACAGCGTTGTAGTTCATGTGCCTGCTGCAGGTCTAATGAATCAGTTGATGTTCCAGCAATATGTTTTCTAACAGTGTGGAGCAATTGAGATCGCTTACGTTTTGTTGGCGTTCTGGTGACTGATGTTTCTCTTCTATGTTTAATTAGTTTTTGTAGTACAATAGGCTGTCCTCTGGTTTTGCATTTTATGATATTACTTTTTGCTGTTTCTAGTTTTTTTCTAACAATGGATGTGAATAGGGGTTCTTCCTTTTGTGTTAGTGGTTGTGAAGGTGGCTTAGCAAGTAACTGTTGTACTGTGATGTCGCTTTTGAAGACAGGCGAGATGGATGTACTTGTCGTATGTATAACTGACTTGGTAGGTGTAGATGTGGCAACAAAAACTGGCATGCTAGGGTGAGTAGTGTTATCCACCTCCAAATGAATAATGGTATCGCCTTTAATGTGAGCTGGCACATTAACCTCCAGTTGAACAATATCATCACTAATGTGGGCAGGCACATCAACCTCCTACTGTACAGAGCTATCCTGACTACAGCTAATTGACTGACTACAAACTAACTGACTGACTACAGCTAAATGACTGACTAGACATGGAGGGGTCAGAAAGAACATCACAGGGAATAGAGCAGCTTTTTGTTTTTAAAACACCAAAAGATGTCTTTGCAACATAATTGCACAGTTGACATTCACTTATAGTTAAATTATGGTTTTAGTCTTTCCAGATGTGCTGACTGTTTTCCGATAGTAACTTGGCTGTTTCAAGACACTTCTCATTATGCCTCCTTTTTGAGTTTTGTATTCGTAAGTAACACTTCTTACAAAATATAGTCGAATGCTGTGTGGGTTTATCATCTGATACGTTAATTCCAAACACAAAGAACAGATCATTAACGTAATTAGAACAGTTCAGTGCTTTCTGAATTGAACGTGTTGTTTTGGAAGTTAATGCTCTCTTGCCACAGGCTCTGCACAGTGCACTGGCACAATTCATATGATGCAAAACAGTATGTTCCATTTCGTTGTTATGTAGTATAGTTTACTTGTGTATGTATAAAGATAGAGGAATATTTGGGACTATCAAGTCTAACACCAGGATGTAGAATGCTTTATCTGTGAGTGAAAGAAGATATACAAACAGTTACTTAGAATTCTTTGGCAGCCGTCGTGTGCACAGGATTGTCTACCAAAGAACACTAATGGAACAGTCCTTATCTCACACACAATTAAAAAAAAAAAATTCATATTATAAATACAAGATTAACAAGACTTGAAAGATAGAACAAAGTATGTGGAAGTAATCTATCTATAGATTTACATGTTTTCTGACGCTTATATACGTAGCTAAATATCATTATAAATGAATGAAAATGCAAAAACAGATGGTGCTTTACAAAAAGTTATTTTTGTACAACCTTATTTAAGATTTGTGAGTATCAGGAATGCGTTTACAGTAATTTAAATGCTATTAAATCTGGTGACAATATGCTTGTTCTTGTAATGCCAAACTCACAAAATTGACTACCACACATTCTCAAGATATGAAACCAAAAAAAAAAAGTATGTGGAAATAATCTTTAGCTTCCCTTCGAGAAGTCTTTATAATTATAAACTCAAACGAATGGGCCGATTTTTAGATATTAAATTAATAAAAAGATTACTTATTTTATGAATTTCCTCAAATGATGACGCTGTTTTCAAAAGTCTGTAACTCCGTCAAAACTAATTTCAAACAAATAAAAAATGCAATCAAAAATAGAACAGAGAACAAAGTTATAGTACACAAAAGAAATTTAGCGCTGTGTTTATCCAGAACGAGTGTGTAATGATTTATATTTTACAGATTTTACACACACAACAGCTGATTTTCCCCGCCAAAAACTTAGTCTTTTACGGTGAACACGAAAATTTTATACCCGGTGTCAGAATTCCGGTCACCGAAACTAAAAGAGCGCTCTGGTATAGGGCACAAACAGCCGTGTGGGATGATCAGTTCCCTTCCTCGCTGCCTTTTCCTTCCCTGACTCAAAGTCAGGTACCCATTTACGGCTGGGTAGACTGGAGCGTGTAGTTCCGTGATACGGACCTGGCACGTTTGCTGCGGGAGACCAGCGCTCTAGCCACTCTGTCAATCGGACGATTGGGTACACACGAAACAAATGTCAAAACAAGGGGCAATAACTGCCATTTGAGTTATACGTTTTTTTTTTTTAATTCTCAGAAACATAATCAAATAAAGAAAATTGTAAAATGGCCGATAAACAAAAAAGTTACCGCCCCTTGTAAAATTATGCGTGGATCACTGCGTAACTCACGCTGAGTTGTTATAGTAATGTGGCATCGCATCTTTTTAAGAAAATTGCAGTTATTTCTCTTTATTTTGACGTTTACTTAATTTAAATTAGTTGGATAGGGCTGAAGAAATAATAATTTAAAAATATGACGCGACTTTTCAATTACCTTGTAGATTTCTAATTACGGTTCATTTTAGGGTGCTTGCTTTTCGAGGCAAAGTGAGCAGGATCGAAACATAGTATCAATACGCCCCAGTCTAATAATAATAATAATACTAGCCCCTTCAGTCATAACTGACTATGGGAATGCGCCCCTGAGGTGGCAGCCCTCAGCTGCTTATTTTCCTGGTGCTCCTTTCGACGTTTTCTCCTCACCTCTGCTTCTTGTGTGAGCCTCTCTTCGCCCAATCTGAGGTGGTGCCGTAAATAGCATCGCCACTTAGTGCGATCGGCAGCTTCATCCTCCCATGTTGCTGGATCCATGTCCAGTGCCCTCATATCTCTCTTGCACACATCTTTGAACCTCAGCTGTGGTCGCCCAACTGTTCTCTTGCCATCTGCTAATTGTCCGTAGAAGATATCTTTTGGGATGCGACCATCTTCCATGCGGCGAACATGGCCAAGCAACCGAAGTCTGCGCTGTCTAAGCAGTGTATACATACTTTGAAGGCCAGCACGTGACAACACCTCGACATTTGTCACTTTATCTTTCCACGAAATGCCGAGGATGGCGGCGTAGACACCGCAAATGGAAGGTATTGAGCCTTCTTTCTTGCTTAGCATAGGTCGTCCAGGTCTCGCTGCCATATAGGAGTGTGCTGGTGACGCAGGCATTATATACCGCAGCTTTGGTCTTCATTGTGAGTTTAGAGTTTCCCCAAACACGCGATGTGAGGCGGGCAAAGGTAGCCGCAGCTTTGCCAATGCGGCTGTCGATTTCTGTATCCAGTGAGAGTTTGTCATTGATGGTAGACCCTAGGTATGTGAAGTGGTGCACCACTGCCAATTCATAGTTATCGATAGTGATAACTGGTGCAGCACCCACATCCTGACTCAGCACATTCGTTTTCTTTAGACTTATTGTGAGGCCAAAGTCCTTGCATGCTTTAGTGAAGCGATTCATCAAGCTCTGAAGCTCCTGTTGGCTTTGAGTGACGACTGCAGCATCATCAGCGAACAACAAGTCTCTTATAGTGACCTTTCTGATTTTTGTTTTTGCCTTCAGCCTTGAAAGATTAAACAGTCTACCCAGCTGTAAATGAGTACCTGATTGGACTCTTTAGTTAGGGAAAGCAAAGCTAGCGAGGAAGGGAACCTTGCCCCCCCACCCCACCCCCACCCCCCGCCTCATAAAGCTGACACATAGTAAGTATAGTGAAGTCTCAGACACAGTGGACTGTGTGACAACCTTTTATCAATTTGGAGACTAGCTAAACCGTAAGAGCGCTGTCCTCTCTCGGCCTAGTCACCAGGTTCAAAACCTGGTAGCGTCACGTTCCAGTCAACCCAGCTGTTAATAGGTACCTGACTCTGCTCTTGTCGATTTTACACGCAGTGCCGATGACATAATGTCATTTACAGCTGTCCGGACGATTTTATACCCAATGTCGATGACATAGTGTTAATTGTTGATTTGCGAAATGTCGATATTTCACGCAATACCGATGACATATTGTTGTCTGCTACGTCATGAAATATCGATATTTCACGCAATACCACTGACATATTGTTATCTGCTACGTCACGAAATGTCGATATTTCACGCAATACCGATGACAAATTGTTATCTACGACGTCGCGAAATGTCGCTATTTCCCACAATACCAATGACATATTTTTATCTGCTACGTCACGAAATGTCGATATTTCACGCAATACCGATGACATATTGTTATCTGCTACGCCACGAAATGTCGATATTTCACGCAATACCGATGACATATTGTTATCTGCTACGTCACGAAATCACACAGGTTTGGTCAATTGTGTCACTCCTTTCGGACAGGGTTTCTAACGTCGTGGTTACCCCTTAATTCCAGAGCAAAGATATTGTTTCACACACAGTCAAACAAGCACACAAACGCACACTAGAAGCACACATGTATTCCCACAAACAAACGTCTATCCTAACCCACATCCACACACAGTATAATCCTTCACATCTAGCATAAATCACACACAGATACACGCTGTTACATGGAACAGCTGGTTCAAATACACTAGTTGTTCAGAGGGAATTATATGTGCCGGTGAGTTTGTCTTTTTATTTTTCTCCCCCATATCTCCTCATACTCGTTTCGTCAAATTCTCGGTTCTTGTAAAAGTGACCACCAGACGGAACGGACAAGTTGTACAAATTAGATGCACGAAACTGACTTTCTTGTGAGGCTTGCTGGGGGCAGAGGGAAAGTTGTACATATCTAGAGTAGGTCTCACTTTCTAGTGAGGCTGGAGAGACGGAAAACTGGACATGCCTTGAACGTGAACAAGTCTGATTTTCTAGCGAGGCTCGTGACAGAGGGAAAAGTTGTACATATTTTGAACATGAGCACGCCTGACTTTCTTGTGAGGCTGGGGTGAGAAGGGAAACTGTACATGCCTTGAACGTGAGCCCGGAGATAGAGGGAAAATTTATACATATTTTGAGCGTGAACTAGTACGATTTTGTGAGGCTGAGGCGAGAGGGACAAGTTATACGTACCTTAAAAGTAATATATAAATTAAAAAATAAAATAGTATGGAATAGGTTTTTACAAATTAACATATACAGTAAACATGTGACGTTTCGGGATTCACCCTTCGTCAGTCACAAACATATAAATTAAAAAAATAAAATGGTATAAAATATACTTTCTATACCAATTTGACAGCAGTCTCCCTATTTCTTTACTTAAGATATACGTATAGCGTGTTCTGTATTAGCTGTACTTTTTATCGCTGTAAAACGGAATTATGTGACAGTATGTGAAACATCAATTGGAAAAGAGAATTGCTTACATCGGAACAAAAACACCGAGTGTACCCCATCCATTTCCCCCATTATTGTATCCCCACATATATTAAAAAACTGTCCGCCTCTCAACTTCAGCTGTCGCTAATCATTTCCAGAATCTCTCTCAACTTAACTCTTAAACAACGTTCTGGCTTGCCCATGTCCGATGCAAGAAATTGTTATGTTGTTTTATTTTTCGTATAGCTTTAAAGTTTAAGAATTGGTTCTTTCAAAGTCCTTTACAAGTATGGTATTGTTATACTTAGTTGTAAAGAAAATTGATTGAATACGGATTAATAAAATGTAAAATTGGGTCCCAAGTCCCAACCATAAAAAGTAGGTCAACTGAACTGGCCTCCCACCACGAGCACCTTGAAGAATCGGCCCTGAACACTGGCCTCTCGTCCTTAACACTTATTCTCTTTCCACGTAAAATCAGTCTCAGGTTAGAGATACTAACCGTAGATTTCGCCTCGAGCAGGCGTACGATTAAACAAAAATAAAAATTCTCTTTCCAAAAGCTAAGAGTAAATAGAACAAAGACAATAATTAATGGTGACCTGCGCAGAAAAATAGCTCAATAAAATATGTCTTGTCTGTCTCTTCCTTGTCTGTCTCAATTTCTTTTCTGCATTTGTGTGTGTGTGTTTTTTTGTTTTTTTTAATACTAATTTTGTTGATCTCCCTCTATTTTACTTACACTGGATATTAAAAAACACAGCTGTCTTGTAATACTGTACAGCTAGTGTTCTTAATGTGTGTCAGAACGTTCGATTGGCTAAGCAGTTAAAGCGCTTTCCTCTTGAGGCACAGTTGCTGGGTTCCTGGATCGAAACCATGCCGCGTCACGCTGCAGTATACCTGGCTGTAAATTGGTACACGACTCTGCTCATGGGCTAGGGAAGGGAGAGGCAGCGAGGACAGGAGTTAGATTCCTAGTACGGTGAAGTCTCTAACACTTCATTCCCCTGCAGTAGTTTTTACTGTGCGATTAGCTTTATCTGTTATCGGATGCCAGCATCTTTACCTCACCGCCTGTACCAGTGGTGCTTGTCTGGGTTTTTTCATCTGTTCCACATTAGTGAACTTGCCAAACCATTTCGGTCCTTTTATTCTGCGCCAGCATCCGTTTAAGAAAGTCTGTATCTTTCTTATGCATAATAATAATAATAGCTCCTTCAGTCATAACTGACTATGGAAATGCGCCCCTGAGGTGACAGCCCTCAGCTGCTTATTTTCCTGGTGTTCCTTTGAACGTTTTCTCCTCTCTACTGCTTGCCGTGAGAGCTTCTTTTCCCCTTATCTGGGGTGGCGCCGTAGATAGCACCGCCACTTGGTGCGATTGGCAGCTTCATCCTCCCAGGTTGCTGGGTTTATGTCCAGTGTCCTCATGTCTCTCTTACACACATCTTTGAACCTCAGCTGCGGTCGCCCAACTGTTCTTTTGCCATCTGCCAGTTGTCCGTAGAATATATCTTTCGGGATGCGATCATCTTCACTCCCCTACAAGACAGGCTTTTTGTGTATATATATATATATATATATATATATATTGTAAATGATTTAAAAAAAAAAAAAAACAAAGGTTGTATGTTGGTGCGTGCACATGTTATGTGGATTTACGTAATATCATTTTTTTTTTCGTATATATAACCTCATCAAAATTATTTTCTTTTCTCTGTTGACATACTATCTATTACTTACTTCTGCTTTATTCACGTTTCTCGTCCATTTGTTTGCTCTTTCGAGCATATGTTTACACAGACAGAGACACGGACACAGATAGAAAGAATACAGAAGAGCAGTGTTTCTCAAACTTACAGTAATTGCGTACCCCTTATGAGAGTTCAGTCTTAACGGTGTACCGCTTTCGGACGAAGCTATTTTGGCGGTAGTTTTAATAATACATAAGCGTCCAATTGACAGCGTGGTTAGAGCGGTGGTCTCTCGCGGTAAAGGTGCCGGATTTGATTCACTATATCGCCACGCTTCAGTCTACCCAGCTGTAAATGGGTATCTGACCGACTTTGCTTTTGAGTTAGGGAAGGAAAAGGCAGCGAGAAGCGGAACTGGTCACCCCACCTCTCGATCCAGGACGTAGTATTGTGAAGTCTCTAACACTTGACTTCTCTACGGCATATATATATATATATATATATATATATATATATATATATATATATATATATATATATATATATATATATATATATATATATATATATATATATATAGTAATGAACGGAGTAGCATATGGCAACAACCCACTTCTGTCAACGAAAAACTGTTTGGAGATATCGGGAACCCTCGCACCCCCCTTAGTACGCCACTGCATATCTTGGCAGCAATATAGGCAAAATTGGAGGAACAGGCAGTGCTGTTAAAATGAGAATACAAAAAGCAAGAGGAGTTTTCATTGCATTTGGAAAACATATGGAGATCGAGAGAAATCAAGTCCGACACAAAATTATAATCTTAACTTAAATGCCAAGTCAGTCCTATTGTAGGGCTCTAAAACATTGAGAACAACAAACACAACAACAAAAAAGTTAGACGCTCATAAATACGTGCTTGCATATAATAGAAGGATTAGAATGGTATGACAAAGTCACCAATGTGGAACTGATGACAAGAACCAGTGGAACAAGAGTTGAGAAGATGACGCTGGCGATGGATAGGACACACATTGAGGAATCCTGTTGATAGCATTAAAAGGCAGTCCTTGTTGTGGAATCACCAGGGAAAGAGGTAGAGCAACAACAACAACAAACACACATAGAGAAGAGAACTGGTGGCAGAAGTGAAAATGATGAGGAAGACGAGGAAAGAACTTGAGCTGATGACACGTGACAGGAGGACTTGGCATGTGTTTGTTGAAGGCCTATGCTCCTTGGGAAGCTAAAGTGTATTGATTGATTGATTAAATTGTACCTATAGAATCCCTTTCGCTTACCTTCGTGGCTACGCGTGCCACACTTTGGGAAATACTGAGGTGAGAAAAAAAAAGAACTAATATGTGTGAATTGTTGCACAGTTTGGGGGGGGGGGGGGGGGGGGGGGTGGAGGGGGGGGGGGGGGGGGGGGGCGGGCGGGGGAGGAGAGAAAATATGATGCTTCTGTGTGGTTGTATAAAACAGTTACTCTAATCTTCCTCACTAAACATGATAAGGTACAAAATAAATCAAGAAACCAAGCATGAATCTTGCAAGGCGCTGTTAATCCACATTCTTTTCTTCTCAAATTATACACCATTTCTGGTCCGCACCTGTGTTTTCACAAGTGATACTTTATGCACGTACCAGTCACAGAGCTCAACTGTTCTACCGAATTATAAAATATATAACACGGCGGCGCGATCCGGTTCTAGGACTGCACGCTGCACAAATTAATGAGCGCGCCAGATTCCACGTCATGTTTGTAATGTCCTGGTATAAAGTACAAATAAAGATAGATGCAGGTCGTTTTATAACGAGTGAATGGACTCTTTATCCTGTACGGAACATCCTTGTCGCTAAATCTACATCTACGCATCTACTGCAACATCATTGGTCACATTAAGTTGAGTAAATCACTTGATATTCAGGTGCATGTCTTAACACTTGGCAGGGACCACAAGGCAGGATCAGCGGGTGAATGTTGACACTGCCCGTATAGATTTTAACAAATGAGCTTCTCGTCATGGACGAACGTTAACTTCACCACCACCCTTGAACTTTGTATTTTCTTGGCGGTGACGTCAGCAATAACTCCTCCAAATTTATTATCTGACTCATCACTGTGGCTTGACATGCCTATTTTAAACACAGTTACCCACCAACCCCTCCAGTTTTACTTATTAATGGTGCTGCCTCGCATTCGTTCATCGCGGATTTCCTTATGCACTATCCTTTGCTGGTTTTCACGAAGTGCGAAGTAGATTTTCCTGTAACGCAGGGGTTCTTAACCTTTTTTTCCCTGTGCCATGGACTCCAGTGCTTGTGCTATGAACACTGTGGACCCCTTTGATTGTGATGGCAATGGGCCCACTTCTTGGAAAAAAATATACTTAAAAGCATAATTACATTTTAGGTTATTTACATGCCCCTCCCCAAGACTCCATTCACAGATTTCCAATGGGTAACAGGGCCACGGGTTAAGAAACCATGCTGTATCACAACTAGACGCTTCTGTCCTTCTGTTCACGTCTGGTTTCGTTAGTTGATAGTTTCCGATGAAACAGGGTTCGAGTCTAGGAGTTAACCAAGGTTGTTAAGGCGTTGGCCAGTTTTGTCCTGTCCAGCTTCTCGCACTAGTAGTGTTAGGATCTCATCTTCGAAGCAAACTTCTCTGGGCTGCTTAGCTTTGGGCTGTTGTCGTCAAAAGACCCGTGAAGATCATTCACCGTTCCAGAGCAGTTTTTCCAGCATAGAGATGGATAAACCCAGTGAAGATAACAGATACGATGAGGGACACAGAAACATTTCAAACAGCTTTTATTTTTTTCTTATTTCTTTTAAACAGAAATCAGTGGCGTATTTTAATAATTTTGTTTTCAGGGTTGGATGTGCTTGTTTGGGAGCTCAGTTTTGCTAGCTTCTTACTCCCATAAGCTACTTTTGTTAAAACACGTTCTAAATCAGGGTCGTGAACCGGTCGATCGTGGTATACCTCATGATCACATAATATGATTTGAAAGATCTCTAGGTGACGGAGAGGGGAAACGTGAATTTTGAAGCTAGTCCTCTCCTGCCGGCAATGAAAAGCTCAGTATCCCCATGATTAGAGTTATGTTTCCCACGCGTTCTCACTGAAACCTTTGAGCTGGCTTACTAAAACTTACTTTATTCGCTAACTGCATAGGATGGGAATGCGATCTTTTCTTTGAAGGTACTTTAAGACTTGGTAAAATGTTATTTAGTGAGTTTTCTACCGCTCTGTCGATGAAATTCCAAGACACCGATTCCCCCGGCACAAATAAAAGTTACATATAGACTACTTCTTCTTCAAGTACCATGCCTGGTGGCGTAGGAGGTCATGTCTCTCCACAGCTTCCTGTCTCCGGTACAATTTATCAATTCTGCTGTTGGCCTCTTTCCGTGCCACGATGTCAAACTGTACATTCAATCTTACCTGTTGTTAGGATATATTCCAGCTTTCCTCTTCGCATTACAAGCCCCCAAAAAGTGCATTGCTTCTTTCTAACTTGTGAAAAAAAGTTTCCTTTACGCATTGGCCTCTTTCAAAACATCCTCATTACTCTATTTGGCTGTCCATGGTATTTTTAACATTCTTCTGTAAAACCACATCACTGTTGCCTCTAGTGCCTTCCCTACTTGTTTGCTAATTGTCCATGACTCACTCCCATATGTGTCGTGAAATATTCTAATCCACATATATAAATTATCAGGTAAATGTAAAGCCTAACAAATACATTTAATAAAGAAAAGAGCAATGGTAAAATAACAGTGCTGTCACAATGACAGTACTCGAAATCCCCTTTGTTTTATGCTTCGTCTGCAAATTGTAACGTTTCCACGTTAAATATAAGCCACTGCATAAATACAAGCGTTTCCACAACACATTAAAAAGGGTATTGCATTTCTAAGAAAAACATTGAGAGGCACACTGCGTAATGACCTAAATTAATCCTAACATTAATTATACTACGTTACCAAAACGAACGAACAGATGGACTCAAATAGAAAGAAGGGAGGGCTGAAAATCAGGAACGCATGCAACACTAAACACGTGTCTCGCTATTAATGCCACCCCCAACACGCGTCGCGCGATACACAATTACTACTATCACGCGTGTAAGGCCACATGCACTAACTTTTTTTCAGACGGACAGTGATAAAAACACTAACCTTCCCAGAGTTAGGTTTTAAAATCTTGAAAAACGCTTATTAGAAAAGATAACATTAGATGGGTTTTCGTTTGAAAACATTACAGTACCCAGACAGCACATCTTCGAAACAGGAGGTAGAAGAAATTGCATATTTTGAACGCAGCCACTTAGCTCTTTTAAATTTGTATATTTGGGTTCCTTAGGGCTTGCTGACAAAGAATATGTAAAACGTTACGCAAATAGTCTAGGAATTAATAAATTATAACCAAAATAAAATAGTGGGATGCCTGACAGCATGAAATCATTTCTGCTCATAAAATTTTTTTATAACGTGTTTGAAAAAACCTTACGTTACGGAAATAGCCTACCATGTTAACTCCTAATTGATTGGAGCGCAACAAATATAAGACTAAACACGATTGGTCGGGCTATAAATACTATCTTGTGTTGTTATGGGAAAACGAATAGAAGGGGTTTTTTTTTTGAAAAAGATGTGAGACGTGGTTTCATTGGGTAGAGCTGCGAAATATACTTGATTCAGAGCGTCTGTTCATTGCCACATTCTTGTAATTAAACCTACTAAGAAGCAGTACGTTGAGCACCAGTGCATATTTTTATATAAAATAAAGCCTGGAACACCGGCAGATCGGAGTTGTGCTATATCCATTGCCAGTCAACGAAACTGTTTATTATTCTATGAATTGTGGTAAGCTTGAAATATTCAATATCTTTTAATGAAAATTGAATGTAAATTGTTAATTTATGCCTGTATATATGTGTGTAGTTCAGTAGCGAACATGATGTAAAGCCTATAATGCTCCAGCCTGAACAGAAGGTGTCGGAGGAAAGTAAAACTGCATGGAATGGCCAAACAGTACACTGACACCTAGATTATTGATTAGACAGAAATAATGCTGGAATTGCAGAGGCGTAGTAACCATTAGGGAGGGAAATACTGGTATAAAGTATTTCAGATGAAGCTGACAGTTGGCCTAACGCTCTGAACTCAATGTTTGTGATGTATTGTGCTCAGTGTAGAACTAGAGTATCAATTAGTTATGAAGTAGAAGGTACATCCTTCTTGTTTTCAGGGATTGTGGTCTTAACGTTATTGAGCAACCCCTGGTCAGAGCTTTGCTGAATCCAGAGTCGGACAGCATACGCCTTGGTCCATTTAGCTATCAGTGAGGTGTCTCCAGAGCCCAGGGGAGAAATCGAGCAGAGGAGTCTTTTCCTGCCGCCATCACGCAAGATAAGCTGATGTGGCCAGCTGAGCTCAACATTATGTACCCCCATCTTAAAATGACAGTGTAAAATATAATTAAGAGGGGAATTTAATTGTTTTAATATCAGGAACTGAGAACATCTCCAATACTAGTTCCAATAAAGACAAACTATTGAAGTCATGATGACAAATACCAACAGAGCTTGAACAAAACAAAACCAGTATTACCTCATATTACTACTACACAACTGACACACATAGGATACTTTTAATAATATATGTCACTACAATATTCATATTGATAAATTCTGTACATATAACTTGTAATTAAAATTGATTGTGATTCCTGGTTCCCTTTGTATTTGAATCAGGACACATATACCTTCATGACAGCACTGAATACATATTGTTATTTGAAAAGTTATCAGTGACTCCTTTAAGATATCCTCGTAGAGTGTTTTATGTATGTGAGGTCACAGTGTTGTCAAGTGTAGTGGAATAAATTAAATTGTTTATCTGTCTGTTGTTGTTTTGACTTACACTTCATCATACACATACCCTAGACATATAACGTAGTCATCACACTATTCCAGAATAATTCTGACTGAGGTATACATATGTGGCAGCAAGTAAGGTTATATATAATACACTACTCTTATTAGATATATATATATATATATACCTTCACAGCTGATCTCAGTCAGTACACTAAGTCCCCTGTAAATATTTATAACATCCCACTTCACCACACAGTAGTCAGGATTGGCTCTATATAACAATGAAGAACTCTCTTTCTTACTTCCAATGACAAGGAATTGTTGCATAAAATACTCTTCATTTTTGTAGCGAGAGGTTTATATAGATGTAGTGATAGTATTGACAAAAGTAGTGTTCTCTCCTGAAAAATGGTGAAGTCCCAGTGTCTAGGGTTCACTGGTCTCACCCTCACAAGTTCAACTGGTTATTTGTAAGTATATACTAAAAAAAAGGATCCACTTTGGATCTTATTAAATAACAAGTTCCTTTACACTCTATCTTGTCCACCAGGAATGTTCACCGTCCTTCTGTATTTATTTTAATAGAGAAAAATTAAAGTTTATCTGTCTCACCTATCTTTACAGCTCAAGTTCATCTCAGGTCCAAGTCAGTTGCACTTTACTAACACACTGATATTCTGTTCTGCAAACTCCCAAACAGTAAGGGGAATGACAGTAAAAGGCTCCTTCTATCTCTGGGCTTCACATACAGCAGGATATAAGGACCTCAGAAACATGATCACACTTGTGGTATGTGCACTAGGATCCTGAAACAATGAATATGATGTGTCCATTGGCTGCTTATGATGCTTGTTATCCCTACGGTGTGCTGGGATGTTTTTTTTTTGTCAGATGCTGTGTATACAATGAATGATAAATGGCTCTGTGTGATACAGAGTAGGAAGACAGATTGGTGTCTACTGCAAAACATTTTCAATCAAATAATAAACAATCAATATGAAAATATGACCCATGATGCAGCCTTTGCCAAGTCACTGCTGGTCCTTTAATAGTAGTTAGTAAAATGGTACTAGTAGACCATACTGGATATGCTTATTGTTAGCAATGACTGCTGTGGGTAGTTTTAAAATCGCGGAGACGGCCGGATATAGTGCTTCATTCTTCATCAGCGCTTCAGGTTATACTTATTGAACTAACCATGCCATTTGAATCCAGATTGGACGAGCAACATTCGTTCAAAGCGGCCAAGTATAATTATCTGGTCGCGGATCTGAGACACGATGGGTTCACTGCAAGGGTCATGGCTGTTGAGGTGGGCGCAAGAGGGCTTGTGGCTGCATCAGTGTATGATTTATTAAAACTGTTGGGGCTGAGGGGACAGTCAAGGGCAATGAAGAGGCTTAGTGAAACTGCCGAAAAGGCATCAGGCTGGCTGTGGAACAACCGCAATTCATTCATTCATTCATAACCCTCCACTCCCAAAGGAGCATAGGCCTTCAACAAACACATGCCAAGTCCTCCTGACACGTGCCATCATCTCAAGTTCTTTCCATGTTCTCCTCATCATTTTCACCTCTGTTTCCAACTCTCTTCTCCATGTACTTCTTGGTCTTCCTCTGCCTCTCTTGCCCTGGGGGTTCCAGAACAAGGACTGTCTTGTAATGCTATCAACAGGTTTCCTCAGTGTGTGTCCTATCCATCTCCATCGTCTTCTTCTCATTTCTTGTTCCACTGGCACTTGTCTAGTTCTTGTCATCAGTTCCACGTTGGTAACCTTGTCATACCATTTTAATCCCTCTATTCTACGCAAGCACCCATTTATGAAAGTCTGTAGCTTTTTGGTTGTTGTCTTTGTTGTTCTCCATGTCTCTGAGCCATACAATAGGACTGACTTCACATTTGAGTTGAAGATTCTTATTTTCGTGTTGGATCCTATTTCTCTTGATCTCCATATATTTCCCAATGCAATGAAAGCTCCTCTTGCCTTTTGTATTCTTATTTTGATATCGCTGTCTGTCCCTCCAACTTTGTCTATATTACTGCCAAGATATGTGTATGATTCTACATCTTGTATTGGTGTTTCTTCAAGTTCAACCCTGTTATCATTACCTGCATTTATTCGCATTATTTTTGTCTTTTCCCTGTGTATTTTCAGACCCAATTGCTGTGACCTCTCATCGAGTGTTTTCAATTTGTCCTGCATCTGATTACGGCTATGGGACAGAAGAGCCAAGTCATCAGCAAAATCCAGATCATCCAACTGCTTATTCAGAGTCCACTGGATTCCATTTCTGTTGTGTGTTGCCGATGATCTCATAACCCAATCTATTGCCAGCAAGAAAAGAAATGGAGACAAGAGGCATCCCTGTCGCACTCCTGTTCTTATCCCAAACGGTTCTGTAAGCTGTCCTTCGTGAAGAACTCTGCATGTCATGTCTTCATATGTTTTCTTTATTAAATTAATGATCTTCAGGGGAACTCCATAATGCCTCAACAATTTCCAAAGTGATTCTCTGTCTACACTGTCAAATGCCTTTTCGTAGTCCACAAATCCGATGTATAGTGGTGAATTCCATTCCAGACTTTGTTCAACTATTATTCTCAAAGTGGCTATCTGGTCTGTACATGATCTGTTTTGTCGAAAACCTGCTTGTTCATCTCTCAGTTTCTTGTCTATGGACTCTTTTAATCTCTCAAGGATAATCCTGTTTAATACTTTTCCTGGCACTGATAGTAACATTATTCCTCTATAATTTGTGCACTCTTGTAAATTTCCCTTCTTAGGCAACTTAACCAGATATCCTTCCTTCCATTCTGCTGGTATCTCTTCCTTTTCCCAGACTTTACCAAGTAATTTATATAACATCTCTGTAGCCGTGTCGATATCTGCTTTGACGGCCTCTGCTGGAATGCCATCAGGTCCAGACGCTTTTCCATCTCTTAGAAGCTTTATAGCTTTCTTTATTTCTTCCTTCGTTGGTCTTTCACCGTTAATTTGTAGCTCTTCTTCTGCTGGCTGGATGTCCAGCGGGTTTTGTGGAGCTGGTCTATTGAGAAGATCCCCAAAATATTCTGTCCACCTCTTCATTTGCTCTTGTATATTGCTGAGCAGTTTCCCATTCTTGTCTTTTATGAGGCAACTTGTTTGCTTGTATTTCCCTGTTAGCTTCTTTGTGCTGCTATACAGTTCTCTCATATTTCCTTTGGCTGCAGCATCTTCTGCCTCTCTTGCCAACTCCTCAATATACTTCCTCTTGTCTCTTTTGATACTTCTTTTTACTTCTTTGTTTGCTTCTGTGTACACTTCTTGAGCCTTGGCTTTGGAACTTCTGGTTTTGCTTGTGTTTAAATCTGCTTTCTTGTTTTTTCTGTCTTTTATCTTATTGATGGTTTCTGTTGTTATCCATGCTTTTTGTTGTCTTTCCCTTTTCCCCAGTATTTCTTCACATGTCTCCTTCCATACAGTTTTGACCTGCTGCCAATAGTCTTCTGTATTCTCTACATCTTCCAGCTGTTGGAGCACTTGGAATTTGTTGGATACTGTGACCGCAAATTTGTCTCTTGTTTCTTGATTTCTTAGCTGTCCTACATTATACTGTTGTCTATAATTTTGCATTTTTGCATATCTCTTGAGTTTCATTTTTATTTTGGCTATCAGAAGATGGTGATCTGATGCCACATCTGCTCCTCTATATACCTTTACATCCTGCAATGATGATCTAAACTTCTTGTTTATGCATATATGATCAATCTGATTTTCTGTTCTATGGTCTGGTGATATCCATGTTGCCTTGTGTATTCTCTTATGTGGAAACATGCTTCCTCCTATAGCCAGTTGATTTGAAGCACAGAAGTTTGCGAATAGTTCTCCATTTTCATTCATTACTCCTAGCCCATGTTTTCCCATGACTTCTTCAAATCCGGTGTTCACTGTACCTATCTTTGCATTCATGTCACCCATCAAAATTGTGATGTCTCTTCTTTTTACTTTATCCATAATTTCCTGTAGTTTAGTATAAAATGCTTCTTTCACAGACTCTTCTTTGTCATTAGTTGGTGCATAACATTGGATGACATTTACATGAATTTTCTTTTTAGCTGTTTTTGAAAGTAGCTGTTATTATTCTGGGTCCAACAGCTTCCCATTCAATGAGTGCTTTCTGTGCTTCTTTAGATAACATAAGAGCTACCCCTTCACTGTGGTGTGAACTTTCGTCTTCATGTCCTGAGGACAGCACCAATTCACCTGTGATGAGTTTCTTCCTGTCTACCCCCTTCCACTTTGTTTCACACATTCCCAGAACCTCAATTTTGTATTCCCTCATTTCTGCTGCTACTTGCGCCACTTTCCCTTGTTCGTTTAATGTCCGAACATTCCAGGTGCCAAATCTGGAAGTTCTCCTAGAAGAAAGAAGGTTAGTCAGCAACACAGACTCCTTTCGGCTTTCTCTGTGTTGCATCATACGCCTCTCCATGAGAGGACCTTCCCCTGTCTTGGATGGCTGTGTTTTATTTTCTTTATTTGACTTGTCCATATTTGTTGAAGTTTTTTGTGGTTTAAATTTTTTTTTACAGGATGGGGTAACCGGCCCCATGCCCAACCCTCCTTAGTCGCTTTCTACGACATGCTTGACAGAACAACCGCAATGGGCAATGGAAATCGTGACAGTAAACGCTGCGGTACAGAAAACACCAGGAATTTTTCTAAGTCCACAATACGTTGAGTTATTTGGTGTACTAGTGAAAGGGCTGTGACTGAGGGGCAACAGGCGGCGTATATTATAAGAGGTGTTAGGCACATAATTTCAGTTGCTAGCGCGCAGTGGCTAGCCTCGTCGGCTTCGCGCAGGTGTCTCAGTGTGTGTCCTTATTTGTGATGTGCGACGGAACGAACAGAATAATTTGTCTTCTCTTTGTTACTTTCACAATTGCCTCCACAGCTGGCGGAGGTTTGGATTTTAAAGTTGCTACCATAAGTGAAATGGGTTCATTTTCGATACAAGACAACAGGAGGCTGAGACGCTTGGGAGTCATGACCCAAGTGGGCCCGCCCCTTTTAGAGTGTAAAGCAGTATACTGGGCCGAAACACTTGTCGGATGGAGGACACTCTTCCGATGATCAGATTGCCTCATGTTGTATCGCTCTGTAAAGAGTTTCCTATCACTTATCTTAGCCGTCCTGGTCACACAATCAATATGTTTGGTATATTCACAAGTTTATTAATTCCTGAAATAAAATTTACATTATTCACATGAATACTTATGATAGTCCTACATACCCTCTAAGAATCTTTCTCCAACACAGAATTACACTTTTAGTGAAGATGCCAGCCCTGCATACAGTCAAAAATGGCTTGGCAATGTCAGTGCTCTACTCTGCTTCTTCTGGCTATGCTTAACAAGGTTGTGTGTGATAAATGAATTTTTATTTTTTTTTAACAACGTTTTGTCTCGTTTTCGGGACGTTCAACCTGGTCGGTTATATTAGGGCGCATGTCCAAATATGAAAGACCCTTAGGTCTCAGATTTAGGAGTGATAAATGAATTTCGAAACTGCCACCCTTATATATCAGTGGTGCGTACGTCTCAGGGAGTCGTTTCCGATTGGCCAGAAATAATTCTATAAAATGCTCTCTATGGGCTCATTGTGTGTAACTTTGCAACTTATTAAGGCTTGTATCTCTTAAATGGCCTGGGTTATCACCGTCTGGTCAATATCCTTCAAAATCCCCTGTGACAAGCTTCAAATCCATTCCTTGATATTAGCCTTCCATGTGGGCATGCAGTCTAAATAAATTTTTAAACATTAATACTAGGCCTACCTTCGAACGTGCCCATCTCACAAACTTATCGATATTTCATTAGGTACATCCTCCTTACCAATTTCCTTTTAGATTTGCATGTATGAACATTCCCACTAGCGAACTCAGTTATTATTATTGTAAAACACCACTGCCCCAAGCCGTTCTTTAAGAAATTCCATCCGTCCCCATGCACAAATTGTTTCGCCATTATGACGGTATTGACTTTTCCTCCCCCCCCCCCCCCCCCCCCCCCATCCCGGGGGGGGGGGGGGGGAGGTTAAGACTGCGCATGCATCTGCTAGTATTTTGGCGATTTTTTTGTTTTACCATTAACCCTTGGGCGATGCAGTGTGTTTACATACTAAAATCTAACTAAGCCTATTTTTCCATTATGCTACAATTCTATAGAATGCTATTTTTGCCTCAGCTATTCTGCTCTTCCCTTCTGAGATGTATCTTCCATCCGTTGTTATTAATGTGCCCAGGTATTTGAATTTATTGACCTGTTTTAAAACTGTTCCATTTACTTTGATAGTGCATTCTGGGGAAGCCCTTCTCTTTGAGACGACCATTACTTCTGTCTTTTTTTTTCTATTAAGGCTGAGGCCTTTATTTTCACTTTCTATCACTACTGTATCAACCATTTCTTGCAGCTCCTTTTCACTTGTTGCTACTCGTATATATGCTACACTTATTCCAAATTCTAAATACAGTATGAGAAACCCGAAAACAGATTTAATTTTATCATGGAAATCTTTAAAGAGCTCAGTATTTCTTTAGTAGATTCACACAGATCCTGGGTTACCACCCCTGCTGTAAATGATAATGAGCAAATTATGTAAGAGGTGAATAGAAATGTTTGACAACAACTGTGTAATCTAACGTTCATGAGCACAGCACGAAAAATAAATAGATAAACTGCAGAGCCACCCTGGACGTATTAGGAAACATTTTTGTGGAGGGGCTGGACCAGCGCTTGCTAAATACGCCACTGTGTGTTACATTTATTGTGTATTGGATAGTAATTCACACAGATTTTCCTTATTCATTTACCTAATTATTTCCCTTTAGGTCCTGCCACAACTTATCTCCCTCTATCTCACTCTTTCTTTCTTTCTGTCTCTTTCTTTTCTGTCTATCTGTCTGTCTTTCTTTCCTTCTTTCTTTCTTTCGCTGTATCTGTCTATCTGAGTCTGTGTATCTCTCTGTCTGTCTGTCTTCTCTCTGTCTGTCTGTCTCTCTTTTCTATCTGTCTCTCTTTTCTATCTTTCTTTCTTTCTCTGTATCTGTCTCTCTGAGTCTGTGTATCTCTCTCTCCCCCTCTCTCTCTCTCTCTCTCTCTCTCTCTCTCTCTCTCTCTCTCTCTCTCTCTCTCTCTCTCTCTCTCTCTCTCTCTACCTCCTGCGTTTCCCATTCGGTTTATTTACTTTATTATGTCAGAATACCAAGCCTGGGAGCGTGGAATGCCCAGCGACGCCACCTCACTGTTAAACAAACGTGCTGTTGTGGTTTATCTTCGTTGTCATAGCAAACAATCTAGGATTTTTGTGTTGGTTTGTTTTTTCAATTATGTGTTATTGTTTACTGACCCAGGGATGTCCCTCACCACGGTCCTGTATTTGTTCTTATATTCAGAGTGCTGATGGGTCAACCTATACCTTGTTTTGTTTTTTTACAACACACTTGGACTACTACTACTTGCCGATTCATTTCTTTCAACATGTCAACAGACATCGAACACAGACATCATTTTTATTCTGTTGTTTCAATCGTCAACCCGAACGGTGAAGTAGCTGGCGTGGAGGGTAAAGTGAATGCGCGTGTGTGTAAGGAAAGGTGGTTCCATAACATATACTGCCGCATGGGTATGACGTGTTATAGACTTCACTATACTAGGTCCAGCTTCAACAGGGTAGGGGGCGGGGGGAACCAGTTCCCTTCCTCGCTACCTTTTCCTTCCTTAACTCAAGAGTAAAGTCAGGTACTGATTGGGGTAAACGAGCGTTTCGATACTGTGAATCGAAGCCGGCACCTTTGTCGCGAGATACTAGTGCTCTAACCACTCTGTCAGTCGGACTATAGAGTCATTAGCGTTGTTGCTGCAAGTTAAGAGTTACAGGATACAGCTAAAGGTCTTGGTGTTTAGAACAAATAGGCCTATAGTAGGATTGGGAAATATTATCATCCATCTTTTTGGCTTCCAGTGTAGCGTGGAACCACCACTTCAGCTGGTCCCTTTGCGGGAAGCCTGCACCAATCATTCACATGCTCATGCGGTTGTGGTTTCTGCAGCTATTTGTTCTACACCATGAGGTTGTCAGCCTTATGTATAGCCTCTTATTAGTCGCATCGTATCACGTGACAGAATGTGCAGTAATCCGGTTCTTTCTGTGTCTCTTCAAAGACCCCCGGGATCTGCACGGGGGCACAAGTTATAGGTCACTGATAATGTTGCAGGTGTAAAAACAAACAAAAAGGGGGGAGGGTTGAAAGATACGGGGTCATTTATTCCCATAAGTTGTGTGAGGAAATAATCGTTAACGCGGACTGATAGTAAGACAGTCGAACAGAAGGAGAGGAGGGGGAAACGTCGATCTTCGGGAAGAGGCACTCCTCCCCTCCATCTTTTTCAAGGTCATTAGAAGGATTGTTTTTGCGGGTAGTCATCTAAGGGCCACTTCCCTGGAAGGGAAGGAGCCGAAGATAATGTGTGCTTTGCAACTGTCGCTATTTGCCAACCTGGGCTTCGACCTGGGACCTCCGGCGTCCCGCCCCGGGATTTAAACATGAGCCGCACCCAGGGCGATAAAACAAAGTTTGGCGTAGAGAGGAGTCTTGGAAGCCCTCTGACTTGTGGTCATTTCAGTAGATGGTCATGGTTCGACTGACTGTAAAACAGCACAGTTAATTAAGTTTATTACTGCGTCATACTAGTGTACCTGGACTTATGGTGGTTATGTTTATTTACGGGATTCATACTTTTGCTTACTGTGAAATGTACTTTAAGGCAAAATTTATTTAGTTTGAAATATACCATAAAGCAGCACTGTTATAAAATATACTTAAATATACTCTTATATATAGCATACTTTATACCGTATACTTTAGTTGTAGAGAGACATAATAATCGACGCCACCAGGCATGGTACTTGAAGAAGAGTACGTTGCAACGCATGTGTCTCATTTTTAAGATCTGTGGAAGGTAACGTGTTTTGTTTTTCACTTTTTTTTCGCAATTAGCACATTGTGGTACGCTGTTTTGTTAGCGATCATATTACCTAGAGCAGGCTGTCTTAACCTTTTTTTTACCGTGTACACCTTGGATTGTCCGATAGAGGCTATGTACATCTTTAATTGTCCGATAGAGGCTATGGACATCTTTAATTGTCCGATAGAGGCTATGGACATCTTTAATTGTCCGATAGAGGCTATGGACCCCTTTAATTGCCTGATGGCGGCTATAAAAGGAACCCGTTACACGCCCATTGAGGCATATTAGGAATATGGTGTTAGGCCCATATTATCTTGACCGTCGGCACACGAGGGGTGATGTGGTCGGCATCACGCTGGCCGCCTTAACCTTCCCAGAGTTGCTCTGGTACCCATTTGGGGCTGGGTCGACCCAGGAGCCGTTTGTGGCCTAAAAAATTCCCGCCTCATCTGGGGATCGAACCATATGGAAACCTTTTCATAGCATTACCGGACGGTCTTTGTTGTGGAAACCCCAGTATAAGCGACGTTTAGATAGACTGAAAAACACATAGAGAAGAGAACTGAAGATTGAAGTGAATATGTCGAGGAAGCCATGCAAAGACCTTGGGCTTACGGTTTGCAACAGGAGGGCTCGGCGTACGTTTGTTGAAGGCCTTTTCTCCTTGGGAGGCTACAGGTAACGGTGATGATGATTTAAGTATAACATCCAGCTGTTTTTATAAGGAACTGTCAAGTATGTAAATAACTTGTGTTGTTCCATGTCCAGTCAAGCGTGGCTGGAAATGTTCTTCACAAACACCACAATCATCCACCATAAGCGTAGCTGTTATCAAACTCTTCTAAAAATAACAACAGATATATACAAGACAGAGCGAGTGTTGAGTTATAGTTCTCAAAAATATCACAAGAGAAACGCTGCTTTGTACAGCGTTTGCCTAAATTGAAAGACTGTGTTTCGTACTCAGAGCAAACTCCCTCCAGGACACTGCTTGCATTACGGGCGCAGTTTTTATCTCTAAACTGCAGGAGAAACTCCGAAAGATAAGCCTCCAAAGATGCCAGTTGAGGAACCCGTTGTCAAATAGATATATACTGTTTGCAATGGAGAGTCATAAATAGCAGTAATGTATTAACTCGCAGCCAGCAGGATGAATACATCGTTCCAAATCACAAAATAAAGCGGCCATTGTTCGCAGATTTCAAATATTTTGTGCAGTATGTAAGCATTTTTTGTTAATTTAATGTAGGTCGCACGTGCCGTCTTTTTTTTCAATTACTATTATTATTAAATATTTAGGGGTTTTTTTTTCTTTGTCGTTCAGAAACGTCTTGGATTAACCTAGTATTTTCTTTTTTTTTTAAATTCATCTCTCAACCGAAGAACTGGAAATACACGGTGTTAATTAAAAATAGAATTGAAGAAGAAAGAGAAGACAGAAGGCTTGTGAAAGTGTGGATAACTTTAAATGACTCACTGATAACGACGCAGACATGTTTGCAGGCTTCAGGTTTGACGGCAGGAGCCGGCGACTTTTTGTGGATTATCTTGACATGAAGGTTAGACTGTCTCTTCGCACTTTCTCGTTTCACTTTCTTGTAGTTATTTCTCTTTTTTCGTCTTCATGTCTCTTGACTCTTCACTTATTTCGATTCTTACTCCTTTCCACCTCATGCATCATTTTTCATAGCTAAATTTGTCATTTATAGTTTCGTGTGTCTAGAAATAGCCCCGTGTAGTTCCAGTGGATCTCTGAAGAGGCACAAACAAAATAAGATTACTACACTCTCATGCGTGTCGTAGAAGGCCACTAATATGAGGTTGTGCGTAAGGCTGGCAACCTCATCATGTTAAACAAATTGCCACAAAAAGTACCGCTACAAGAGCTTGATGCAGGCTTTCTTAGAGAACTCACGCTACAGTGGTGGTTCCGTGCTGCGTGAGGAGCGTAAAGGAACACGATTATGGTTTAGAAATAGCTATGATGAGAAGAGATTGAAGGACCGAGGACTAGAATGGAACCAGGCCAGGAAGAAGACAGCTGATAGAATGGTCTGGCGCTCTCTCTTCCAAACCTCTACACCTCACGGTAGAAGGGGAACGACTAAGTAAGTAAGTAAGAAGAGATGGGAAGAGAATATATAATCTCTGTAAACTTTATGGCTGGAATATAATACACGTAGCCCTCGTTATTTTGAATCGGCGCAAATAGGACCGGTGTAAATCGAGGGCTACCTGTATTATATTCCAGCCATAAAGTTTACAGAGATTATATATTCTCTTGCCATCATCAGCTCTATGTAATTCTGTTCTCATCATAGCTATTAGGTATTCTTTTCATCCAGTCCTAGATATGGGGTTAGTCTGTTACAGTGAGGAATATAAGAGATTAAGTACTCTTAGCATCATGTAGATCAGGTATTTTCTATTACTACTCAGCCTTTCTGTCTGAATTTAGGTTCTGCTCCATATGTTAGGAGAACAAAAAATGGTGGGTAGTTTTGTGGGGAAGATGCTTCGGATAATGCTGTAAATACCTTGTATATTCCCCCCCCCCCCCCTCTTAACCGTCAAGTGACACATGAAAATGCAAATCGCCGTGTGTACGGTCTGTATAGTTTAGCGAGATATCACTAGTGTTCACCATCTCTTGTACAAGTGTACTTACTCTGTTGTCTTTTATTTATTGACACGATGACCTACACCAGTGTTTCTCAACCCTGATAGTAGCAACGCCCCCTTTTGACAACTAATATTTTTAAAAGTTCCCCCCCCCCCCACCCTTTTATTACCCTCTTGCTCTATATCGTGTATACACACACGCACACGCACACACACACACATATACTTATATTCCACCATACTTTTAAAAAAGCAATGCAGTTAATGAGTTATCTTTTCTTATAATATAAAGAAAAAGAGAAAGCACATTTATAAAAGCATAGTTATATTAAATATGTGTTTAAGTACGGAATTATATACACCACAAGTTCATTATACTTGAATTACAAATTGGCGGAGCAAATGATATAAAATTAATTCTTACAACTCTATAACTATGATAATCATATCATTTTAATAGCCCTAAATGACTGCATATATATCTTCAAATCTGAATATTAAAGCCTCTCCTTATGTAACCAACTTAAACATGAAAAAATTATTAGTTGATAATAATGATATAATTATATAAAAATTCACTTACTAATGAAGCTTAATGAGATCCTTGCGCTTGGTGTGACTCAGCCAGTTTTGTAATATTTGGTTCTAAGTCCGTTAAAATCCTCTGTTACATATCTGCAGTCGGTTTCGTTGCTTTTGTAGTAGCAACACTACTGCACTGAACCCCTTCTCCACCAAATACGACGTTGGGAATGCTGTAATTAGCAATTTAGTTTCACACCAAAGAACGGGATACGCAAGCCTCTGCTGGATCCAAAATTTTTCGTAATGTGTGTGACTGAATCGTGCTTTTGCCTCGAAGTCATTTTGTAGCTCAATTAATTCTTCTTGTAAATGTTGACTAACTTGTTCCACGTCTGATTCAAACGGATTAATCACCCAATCCGGTATTATTAGGTCTTGCAAGTCTTTACATTTTATGCTCATATCATTTTTAATAGCGTCCAAATGACTGCAATAAACCTCTAAATCTGAATCTTTAAGCCTGTCCCCACCTAACTGCAGTAAACATGGAAAATGAGAAAGTTCTCGGCGACTAAGATTATTTTTATATATGTCAATTTGTTGATGAACCCCATGATAATTCCTTTCACTTTAATCAGACTGATCTCATTTCCTTGTAGCTTAAGGAGAACCTCATTTAACTTTTCAAATATATCTGAAAGATAGGCCACATCGTTTCGCAATACTTCTCTTTCGATGCTAAATTCTTCTTTGATTTAATCCAAAAACCCTACTGTCTCCTGACAATGGAAACACCCCAGGTACTAAAATTTTGCGTTTGGAATCCCTGAAACACTCCATGGGACGCACGGTAAATAAAAACTGTCGTGTTACAAGCTATGCGAAAGTGAATATCTTTTGTAATTTTTTCATATTGATTCTTGTAAAAATGTACACAACAACACCCCCCCCCCCCCCCCTTTTTCCCCTGAATAGAAAAAGCGACCCCAATCGTTGCGACCCATCAGAACGCCCCCAGACATCTTGAAAACGCCCCCCGTTGAGAAACACTGACCTACACCAAGGCAGTCACTACATAGCTGAAATCAGGGTCACTACATAGCTGAAATCAGGGCTGTGGGGTCGGAGTCGTGGAGTCGGGAAAGTGTGTCCCGACTCCTACTCCGAATTTTAAGAGTTAAGCTCAGGCAGGTCCTTTTTTTAAGAACCAATTCAGTTTAAATTTTAAAAAGTTATCACATTTTAGAATACTTGTTGGGGTTTTTATCTTATATTATTGAATGAATTATTCAAATGTAATCTACGAAAGCCATGTATTCATTTATAGTATATGTATGAATATATGTGTGTGTGTATGTGTCTGTGTGTGTTTGTTCTCTCACCCATATAGCATACTTATACATAAAACTCCATATAAGTGCATAATTTTATGCCACATGGTTAGTAAAAAAAAACTTTAGTTGGGAGTCGGGAGATTTTGTGATCGACCCACTACCCGGGCTGAAATGGACACGAACAGTTAACTTAGTAACTGTTTACTAACAGCTCTGAGTCAGAAATCTTCCCGATTGAGTCTTTAACAGGCAGATAGAAAGTACATTGACATTTGGAAGATATTGAAAAGTTGTCATATCACACTGTTCGTTCATTGTCTTGTTTCTGTCATGCGCACTCATGCGAATATGTTCTTCGCGGGGGAATCTTTGGGAGGCAGATTAATAAAAAGGGCATCTAACCTGCGCTGGTTCTGAAACGTATGTAAACGACCTGCTGGCTTACGCGCGATTGCTCGATATGCGATATTGAGAAGTTGCAGTAATGACATGAGTTGGAAACTGTACCACTTGCTTGTATGTGACGCTCGCGATATTAAGGCTTACATGTGATTCTGCCGTTAGGCCATCCAGCAAATAAAAAAACTACACTTTTTCGAAGGAAAAAAAAATGAAATAACATAAATATGCAGGGGAAGTCAAGTGTTCATAATCATCAACATAGTCCAGCAGCTCTACAAGAAGAATAGGCTTTCAACAAACGTATGCCAAGACCTTTTGTCCCTTTGTCGTTAGCTCCAGGTCTTTCCATGTCGTACTCAGTCCTTTCATTTCTTACTTTAGTTTTGTTGTCTGCCTCTCTTATCCTTGGGGGGTTCCAGAGCAGAGACTGCCTTAAAATGCTATCAACAGGTTTCCTCAATGTATGCCCTATCCATCGGCCAGCTTCATCTCGCGCTCTACTAGCACGTGTCTTAATTCTTGTCATCAGTTCCACATTGGTGTACCTTGTCATACAATTTCAATCCTTCTATTATAGGCATACACGTTCCTCCAATCTGTGATAGCATGCATTTTTGTCAGCTTGGACTTTCCCTCTAATCTGTTTGAGCCTGAACGTGTTCAGCATACACCTTCCTCAAATCTGTGATAGTCTGTACTCGTTCTGCGCACACTTTCCTCCAATCTGTGATAGCCTACATTTTTTTTCAACATACACTTTCCTCCAATCTGTGTTAGCCTACATTTTTTTCAACATACACCATCTTCCAATCTCGGTTATCCTACATTATTTTCAATATACACTTTCCTCCAATCTGTGTTAGCCTACATATTTTTCAACATACACCATCCTCCAATCTCGGTTATCCTACATATTTTTCAACATACACTTTCCTCCAATCTGAGTTAGCCTACATTTTTTTCAACATACACTTTCCTCTAATCTGTGTTAGCCTACATTTTTTTTCAACATACACTTTCCTCCAATCTGTGTTATCCTACATTTTTTTCAACATACACTTTCCTCCAATCTTGGTTATCCTACATTTTTCAACATACACTTTCCTCCAATCTGTGTTATCCTACATTTTTTTCAACATACACTTTCCTCCAATCTTGGTTACCCTACATTTTTCAACATACACTTTCCTGCAATCTGTGTTAGCCTACAATATTTTCAACATACACCTTCCTCCAATCTGTGTTAGCCTACATTTTTTCAACATGCACTTTCCTCTAATCTATGTTAGCCTACATTTTTTTCAATATACACCTTCATCCAATCTGTGATAGCCGGCATCAGTTCAACACACTGATTCTTCTTCTTTAAGTGCCATGCCTTGTGGCGTAGGTGATCATGTCAGTCCTTAGCTTCTTGACTATGTGACAAAATTTTGGGTCGATCTCTGCTTCACTATGGCCGTATTCTGTGACCGTTGTTGTACTGACTAATTGCATGCATTTCAATGGTTGGCACCTCTTTCTTTCTATGCGATGTAGCAGGTATTTTGTATTTTTAAACATTCTTACACTCCTCTTAGTGATAAGTCGTCATGTCTGTTTGGTTACTCGTTCCTCCCTGCTGGGGAAGGAACGGATGAGATAATATTGATCGACAACCAGGTTGGTTAATCTCGGCTGTCGCCGACATCAGACTAAAGATTAACACTAAAATCGCCCAGCGCATTTGTTTAATCGCTGATAAGGTCAGGGTGCGTTCTTCGCCAAGATGGTAATACGCTGAAAGTTTGATAGCCACTAAGGGGATATAACTTATGTGTCAGCGCACAGGAATGACATAATGTTTCCTGTACGACTTATTACGAACATATTACTTGAGATAAAAGTAAGATGCTGTATTTGTAGAGAAGGCAATCGGATGTTTTATTGCCATATATGGAAGAGATGACCTGTGTATTACACGCAGAATTTTTCCTACATGGAAAGTATTTTGAATTTGTACTGACTGAGATCAGCTGTGAAGGTATCTATATCTATTAAGAGTAGTGTATTATAGATAACCTTACTTGCTACCACATATCTATATATCTCAGTCAGAATTATTCTGGAATAGTGTGATGACTACGTTATGTGTCTAGGGTATGTGTATGATGAAGTGTAAGTCACAACAACAGACAGATAAACAATTTAATTTAATCCACTACTCTTGACAACACTGTGACACTCACATACATATAACACTCTATGAGAATATCTTAAGGAGTCACTGATAACTTTTCAAATAACAATATGTATTCATGGTTATCATAAAGGTATATGTGTCCTGATTCAAATACAAAGGAACCAGGAATCACAATCAATTTTAATTACAAGTATATGTACAGACTTTATCAATATGAATATTGTAGTGACATATATTATTAAAATATCCTATGTGTGTCAGTTGTGTAGTGGTAATATGAGGTAATACTGGTTTTGTTTTGTTCAAGCTCTGTTGGTATTTGTCATCATGACTTCAATAGTTTGTCTTTTGGGACTAGTATTAGAGATGTTTTCAGTTCCTGATATTAAGACAATTAAATTCCCCTCTGAATGTTATTTTTACAAAGTCCTTTCAAGATGAGGGGACATAATGTTGAGCTCAGCTGGCCAAATCAGCTTATCTTGAGTGATGGCGGCAGGAAAGGACTCCACTGCTCGAATTCTCCTCTGGGCTCTGGAGACACCTCACTGATAGCTAAATGGACCAAGGAGTATGCTGTCCGACTCTGGATTCAGCAAAGCTCTGACCAGGTGCTGCTCAGTACCATCAAGACCACGGTCCCTGTAAACAAGAAGGATGTACCTTCTACTTCATAACTAATTGATACTCTAGTTCTACACTGAGCACAATACAACACAAACATTGAGTTCAGAGCGTTAGGCCAACTGTCAGCTTCATCTGAAATACTTTATACCAGTATTTACCTCCTTAATGGTTACCACGCCTCTGCACTTCCAGCATTATTTCTGTCTAATCAATCATCCAGGTGTCAGTGTACTATTTGGCCATTCCATGCCGTTTTACTTCCCTCCGACACCCTCTGTTCAGGCTGGAGCATTATAGGCTTTATCTCCTGTTTGCCACTGAACTACACATATATATACAGGCATAAATTAACAATTTACATTCAATTTTCATTAAAAGATACTGAATGGTTCAAGCTTACCACAATTTCATGGAAATAAACACAGATACGTTGATTAGCAATGAATTCTGGCACAATTACTGGCACAAATTCCCATCTGCTTATGTTCCAGGCTTTTATTTAACACAAATATGAGCTGGCTTCAACGCACTGTTGCTTTATCAAGATTATTTGCACTAGTGGTCTCGAACTAACGCTCCTAAGTGAGTATATCAGCGAGTCTAGCCAATGAGGCCACGTTTCGACAAGTGTTTGAAAAAATGTTACCTTTTCACGTCTCCCCTAACAACGAAAGATAGTATTTATAGTCCGACCAATCGTGGTTAGTCTTTCATTTGTTGCGCTCCAATCAATTTGGAGTTTACAGGGTAGGCTATTTATGTCACGTAAGGTTTTTTTTCAAACACGTTATAAAAAATTTTATGAGCAGAAATGATTTTATGTTGTCAGGCATCCCCACTATTTTATTTTGGTTATAATTTATTAATTCCTGGACTATTTGCGTAACGTTTTACATATTTTTTTGTCAGCAAGCCCTAAGGAACCCAAATATCCAAATTTAAAAGAGCTACGTGGCTGCGTTCAAAATATGTATTTTCTACCTCCTGTTTCGAAGATGTGCTGTCTGGGTACTGTTATGTTTTCAACCGTAAACCCATCTATTGTTATCTTTCCTAATAAGCGTTTTTCAGGATTTTAAAACCTAACTCTGGGATGGGTAATGTATTTTATCACTGTCCGTCTGAAAAAAAGTTAGTGCATGTAGTCTTACACGCGTGATGGCAGCATTTGTGTATCGCGCGAAGCGTGTTGCATGCGTTCCTGATTTTCAGCCCTCCCTTCTCTCTTTATCCTTTAGTCCATCTGTTCGTTCGTTTTGGTAACGCAGTATAATTAATGTTAGGATTAATTTAGGTCATTACGCAGTCTGCCTCTCAATGTTTTTCCAAGAAATACAGCACACGTTTCATTGAAGAAAGCGGGTATAATACAGTAAGCTTTTACTATCAACGTGAAAGCGTTACAATTTGCAGACGAAGAAGAAAACAAGGGGGATTTCGAGTACCTTCTTTGTGACAGCACTGTTATTTACCATTGCTCTTTTCTTTATTAATTTTATTTGTTAGGCTTCATATTTACCTAATAATTTATATATGTGGATTAGAATATTCCACGACACCTCCCCTCTTAAAACAGACATTATATGTCAGTCCTTTATTCTATATTCACATAGAGAAATTTATTATTATTTCTGGGGTTTACGGTGATTCTCATCACACGGATGGCGGCTTAAAAAATCCGCTCCCAAATTGGTTTTTCCAGATATATACTCAATGCTAAAATTATATGGAGCCAAAAGTAAAGACCATCGGAGTAACCTGGAGTTCTCATGCCTAGCCTGTGCTAGAAACGATAACGGTTTGTGGTCTGTTTGCAACTTAAATGCCTTCCCATATAGATAAATATTGAATTTCTTTATCGCCCATATTACTGCAAGACATTCTTTTTCGCTAGTAGAGTAGTTGATTTCAGCTTTATTCAACTTTCTGCTAGCATATGCCACTGGGCTTAATTCCCCATCCAATGCATCTGATTTCTGTAGTAGAGTTGCACCTAACCCAATATTACTTGCATCCGTCCTTACTATGAATTCTTGACTTAAGTCAGGTAATTTTAAAATGGGTTTACTTGTGAGCTTTTCCTTCAATTCTTGGTAAGTCATTTCACATTGTGGTGTCCATGTAATGCGATCTGGATGTCCTTTACGTGTCAATTCAGTTAACGGTGCACATATGGAATTAAAGTTTTTGATATACTTCTGGTAGAAACCACATAATGAGACAAAGGATCTCACGTCCTTCTTGGTTTGTGGTCTCGGGGCTTTCTGTAGTTTCTCTAAATTCTTTGGGTCAGGGGTCATGTTTCCCTGATAAACTGTGTGTCCCAAAAATTCCAATTCTTTACATCCAACGCAACATTTGGTTGGTCGGGCTGTTAAATTTGCCTCCCTAAGTCGATCAAACAGCATGTTCAGAGAGTCAATGTGTTCCTCAAATGTTTCTGTTGCTATAAGGATATCATCCATAAAATTTGTTATACAGGGATTATTCAGAGGATCCAATAATTTTCTCATCATTCTAGAGAAGACACTAGGCGCATTCTTCAATCCAAATGGCAATCTATTAAACTCATAGTGTCCTTCTGAGGTACTAAAAGCTAGGTATGGTCTAACCTCAGGCTTTACTGGAATCTGATAGTATCCTTTACTCAGATCCACTTTTGAGAAATATTTAGCTTTATTTAGTCTGGCAAACAGCTGATTTGTATCCGGCAATGGATCCACCTGTCCTTCTGTAATAGCATTCAGTCTCCTGTAATCTATACAGAGTCTATGTTCTCCAGAGGGCTTCCTTAAGAGTACAACACCGGAACTATACGAAGATTCACTGTGCGAAATAATTCCTTCCTTCAACAGATAGTCTATCTCTTCCTTCAAAGCTTTCTCCTTAGCAAACGGAATCGAATATGGTTTCATACAGACAGGTGTGGAGTCTATTAGTTTCATATCATATTCCAATAGGTTTGTATGCCCTGGTCGGTCTGTTAACACCTCTGCATGATTATTTAGAACCTGTTGCACTCTCTCTTTCTGAGTTTTCGTTAAATGTGTACTGATTTTCACCTGTGCGGCTGTCTCACAGGGGTGTAATGGATATTCAAATGATGAAAGTGGTTCCTTTTTCATCTCCATGGCGATGGACAAGGTCAACAAGTGTGTCTCTTCCTGATGTTCTCTTTCCAAATATTTCTTCAGGAGATTCACATGATAGATTTTTCTTTCCCCTTCTTATCTATCTTATAATTTGTTCTAGATACCTTCTCTAAAACTGTATATGGACCCTGCCATCCAATTTGTAACTTATTCTGACTCCCGGGCAAAAGAAGCAGTACTTTCTCTCCCACAGCCAAATTTCTGTCTTTCGCCTTCCTGTTATAATAGGCAGCATGTTTCTTCCTGGCTTGTTTCAAATTTTCATTGGCAAGTTTCCAGCCAGTTTTTAACCGAGTGGTCAGCTCATTCACATATTGGTATGAAGATGTAATGTTTTCCTCTGCCTTTTCATCAGTCCACGTTCTTAACATAGCTTCGAGTGGACCTTTTATTGTGTGGACCTATTTGTCCATGCACCGGTATGGTCTCTTCCACTCGAAGCTTTATAGTGATGATTTTTCCTCCCAGAATTATCATTCACAAAACGACCGCTACCAATTTTTCTTTTGGGGCTGTTCTCCCCACTTAAAATTCTTGATGAGAGATTTCCTCTCTACATCCTCTTCCTCCAGTTTGTTTAAGTCCGATTGAGGGATTTTCGGCTTATCCTGGGGTAAGACATCTTTTTGCACTCTCCGCATAGTGGCCATTGTAAAACAGTTAAGTGAAGCTTGTCCGTGAAAAGGGGCTTCCCATTCCATTTGGTCCACTTTATCAAATCTATTTTTCTTTTTATTATCAGGCCTAATTTTGCCCCGTGGCGTGTCCAGGTCCTGATCCATGTTCCCACTTGTGGGTGTTCCCTCATGTGCTATGCTACACCTTTCTACAAAATTCTCAATGTCCCATCTTGCTTTGGGCCAATAATAATTGTGAGCCACCTTTTGAATGATGGTACCTATCTTCTCATGGTCCCCATCTGGTTTCACATGTAGACTCCTTATTAAGTCTGCCCTATATCTTTTAGGAAGTACCAGCTGTCCGTGACCATGGGATCTAGCTCCAGTCTTCCTATACATCAACTTGTTTTTCATGTAAAAATCTCCCTTGCCTGGAGTTGTATGACAAGGTGACCATTTGCTGAGACAAGGCCTGGGGGTTGTATCCCCAGCCTGTGCCTCCTCACCTCTTCCGGAGTGGTATCTAACATACTATCCTCCTCCTGTCTTGAGGTCGACCTGACCTGAAGGGTTGCCATATACACAGGTTTCCTTCTGCAACGGTCAGTGTCATGATTGTCCATCTGACAATTTTTACACCACCTTTTTCCTTGGTTGAAAGATTTTCTTTCATCATATTTCCTTTCATCGAATTGTGGGAATTTATTTTTATTTTCATACCGTGGCCTATCAAATTGGTGCTTACCTTTATTTTGATCCTTAGGATCAAATTTATTAAAGTTCTGTGGTGCCCTAAAGTTATCCACTTGTTTCTTTTTATTACCTGTTACCTCTGCTTGAGCTGCTTGATACCTTTCAGCAACATTTAGCAACTCATCCAGCCTCTCTGCACCTTGTTCCATGAGAAACTTTCTCAGGTCTGGAGCCATGGACTCTCTTAATTGCTCTATAAGGACCATTTCCTTAAGATCTTGGGTTTTCCCCAGAGAAGTCCATTTCTCCAAGTATGTCTCTATTCGTGCAGAGAACTGGTGATAGGTTTCACCTGACAGTAGTTTAGCATTCCTAAATTTTTTCCTATAAAATTCTGCATTCTTTTCATACCTTAACAAAAGAGCCTGCTTTAGCATGTCATAATTTTCCTGATCACCTCTGCTCATTTTTGCAAAAACTTCATAAGCTGCCCCACGAAGTCCCTGAGATAACTTTAAGCTCCACCTTTCTCTCTCTAACCCATACGTGGTAGCTAATAGTTCATACCTATTTATATAGCTCTCAATATCATCGTCTTTCTCAACAAAATGATCTAAATGAAAGTTCATAGCTGAGGTTGAGGCTCCCTGAGTAACCGTAGCATCAGAGGCAAAGGGACTGGCACCATTTTCAGGAGCATGGCCTTGAAACTCAAACTCCCTTAGTCGTAATTCATGTTCCCTTTGTAATCTTTTATCTTCTGCTTCCCTTCTGCATTCCCTTTCTGCAGCTAATTTCTTCTCTTCCCTTTCTGCAGCTAATTTCTTCTCTTCCCTTTCTGCAGCTAATTTCTTCTCTTCTCTTTCTGCAGCCTGTCTTCTTTCCTCGGCTTCTCTTTCTGCAGCTAATCTTTTGTCTTCTCTTTCTGCTTCCAATTTCTTAGCCTCTTTGTCAGCCTCAATCTGCAACCTCTTAGTCTCAGCCTCAGCTTCAAACTGTAACTTCTTAATTTCCCTTTCAGCCTCTAACCTTCTTTCGGCTTCTTTTTCTAATCTTCTTTCTTCGCGTTCAATAAATTTGTCACATTCCGTCGTGACATAGGCAACCATAACTTGCCCATCTAATCCTAACTCTTTTGCAGTCTGAACAGCAGCAGATCGAAACTTGGCCAGGTCCGCCATTGTCTATCAGGTAAATTTCTACAATGTCTAACCAACAATTTAATCTCTAAATATATCTAATGGACAACACAGGCACCGTGAGCTCAACCTTATTTAATTCCACCCAAGGATACCTTTTAATTCTTATATTCCCTGAAGTGAATTACCCCCAATATTTTTAATAGGGAAAGATTCAAAATCCCAAGAGCGAGACCCCAATATATGTGGTGAAGTGGGATGTTATAAATATTTATAGGGGACTTAGTGTACTGACTGAGATCAGCTGTGAAGGTATCTATATCTATTAAGAGTAGTGTATTATAGATAACCTTACTTGCTACCACATATCTATATATCTCAGTCAGAATTATTCTGGAATAGTGTGATGACTACGTTATGTGTCTAGGGTATGTGTATGATGAAGTGTAAGTCACAACAACAGACAGATAAACAATTTAATTTAATCCACTACTCTTGACAACACTGTGACACTCACATACATATAACACTCTATGAGAATATCTTAAGGAGTCACTGATAACTTTTCAAATAACAATATGTATTCATGGTTATCATAAAGGTATATGTGTCCTGATTCAAATACAAAGGAACCAGGAATCACAATCAATTTTAATTACAAGTATATGTACAGACTTTATCAATATGAATATTGTAGTGACATATATTATTAAAATATCCTATGTGTGTCAGTTGTGTAGTGGTAATATGAGGTAATACTGGTTTTGTTTTGTTCAAGCTCTGTTGGTATTTGTCATCATGACTTCAATAGTTTGTCTTTTGGGACTAGTGTTGGAGATGTTCTCAGTTCCTGATATTAAGACAATTAAATTCCCCTCTGAATGTTATTTTTACAAAGTATTTCAAGATGAGGGGACATAATGTTGAGCTCAGCTGGCCAAATCAGCTTATCTTGAGTGATGGCGGCAGGAAAGGACTCCTCTGCTCGAATTCTCCTCTGGGCTCTTGAGACACCTCACTGATAGCTAAATGGACCAAGGAGTATGCTGTCCGACTCTGGATTCAGCAAAGCTCTGACCAGGTGCTGCTCAGTACCATCAAGACCACGGTCCCTGAAAACAAGAAGGATGTACCTTCTACTTCATAACTAATTGATACTCTAGTTCTACACTGAGCACAATACAACACAAACATTGAGTTCAGAGCGTTAGGCCAACTGTCAGCTTCATCTGAAATACTTTATACCAGTATTTACCTCCTTAATGGTTACCACGCCTCTGCACTTCCAGCATTATTTCTGTCTAATCAATCATCCAGGTGTCAGTGTACTATTTGGCCATTCCATGCCGTTTTACTTCCCTCCGACACCCTCTGTTCAGGCTGGAGCATTATAGGCTTTATCTCCTGTTTGCCACTGAACTACACATATATATACAGGCATAAATTAACAATTTACATTCAATTTTCATTAAAAGATACTGAATGGTTCAAGCTTACCACAATTTCATGGAAATAAACACAGATACGTTGATTAGCAATGAATTCTGGCACAATTACTGGCACAAATTCCCATCTGCTTATGTTCCAGGCTTTTATTTAACACAAATTATGAGCTGGCTTCAACGCACTGTTGCTTTATCAAGATTATTTGCACTAGTGGTCTCGAACTAACGCTCCTAAGTGAGTATATCAGCGAGTCTAGCCAATGAGGCCACGTTTCGACAAGTGTTTGAAAAAATGTTACCTTTTCACGTCTCCCCTAACAACGAAAGATAGTATTTATAGTCCGACCAATCGTGGTTAGTCTTTCATTTGTTGCGCTCCAATCAATTTGGAGTTTACAGGGTAGGCTATTTATGTCACGTAAGGTTTTTTTTCAAACACGTTATAAAAAATTTTATGAGCAGAAATGATTTTATGTTGTCAGGCATCCCCACTATTTTATTTTGGTTATAATTTATTAATTCCTGGACTATTTGCGTAACGTTTTACATATTTTTTTTTCAGCAAGCCCTAAGGAACCCAAATATCCAAATTTAAAAGAGCTACGTGGCTGCGTTCAAAATATGTATTTTCTACCTCCTGTTTCGAAGATGTGCTGTCTGGGTACTGTTATGTTTTCAACCGTAAACCCATCTAATGTTATCTTTTCTAATAAGAGTTTTTCAGGATTTATAAACCTAACTCTGGGATGGGTAATGTATTTTATCACTGTCCGTCTGAAAAAAAATTAGTGCATGTAGTCTTACACGCGTGATGGCAGCATTTGTGTATCGCGCGAAGCGTGTTGCATGCGTTCCTGATTTTCAGCCCTCCCTTCTCTCTTTATCCTTTAGTCCATCTGTTCGTTCGTTTTGGTAACGCAGTATAATTAATGTTAGGATTAATTTAGGTCATTACGCAGTCTGCCTCTCAATGTTTTTCCAAGAAATACAGCACACGTTTCATTGAAGAAAGCGGGTATAATACAGTAAGCTTTTACTATCAACGTGAAAGCGTTACAATTTGCAGACGAAGCAGAAAACAAGGGGAATTTCGAGTACCTTCTTTGTGACAGCACTGTTATTTACCATTGCTCTTTTCTTTATTAATTTTATTTGTTAGGCTTCATATTTACCTAATAATTTATATATGTGGATTAGAATATTCCACGACATTTGAAACGATTTTGGCGTAAGTTGCACATTTTACATTCTATATTTTTCATTACTAACATGTGAACTAATATGTATGTTTTGCCATGTGAATATTAATATGTGACAATTGCGAATGGATGTCCAAATCATTTAAGGCTGGCAACCTCAGCATATAGAATGATAATTTCATAAACCACCACTGCAAGGGCTGGTGACTGCTTTATTGCTAGTTTCTTAAAGAGAACTAAAAGCATAGGTACTCCCAAGTTCCATATGGAGCAGGGAGGGAAAGATGAAAG
>JAMPIV010019162.1:85000-246288 GCA_024509875.1 Oreohelix idahoensis
TTTCTTTTTATGTACTAGGTATCCGGTGGTCGCTACAGCTGCTTCTGTCATTGCTGTTCTCAGTTGTTCCCATTTAGTATCGATTGTCTTGGTGGTGATATCGTTGTCAATTTTGCCTAAAGCATCGAAATAGTTGTTCATTTTGACATTATATTCCTTCTTTATATCATTTGATTGCAGTCTGTGTACATCTATTCTTCTATTTTTATTCGGTTGGTATAACTTCTTCAGTTTAATTCTCATTTTAGCTATGCAGAGGTTATGATCGCTTCCGATCTCTGCACCTCTGTATGCTCTGACGTCTTGAACTGATGAGCGAAATTTAGCGCTTATGCAGAAGTGATCTATCTGGTTCTTAGTTCTGCCATCAGGTGAATTCCATGTTATCTTGTGGATATTCTTATGTGGAAAGATGGTGTCTGCCACAACGAGGTTTGATATTTCACAAAGTTCTAGAAGTCTTTCGCCATTTTGATTCATACAGCCTATGCCATGAGTACCGAGATATCTTTGTACTCCATCGTTGTTGTCACCTACTTTGGCGTTAAAATCACCCATGACTGCTATTATGTCATGCTTGGGTATTGTGTTGATGGTACTTAGAAGTGCTTCATAGAAGTCATCTTTTGTGGTATCAAGAGCGTCGTTAGTTGGTGCATAACATTGTACAATTGAGAGCTTGAAAAATCGTGTCTGAAATCTAGCTAATATTAGCCTCTCATTGATAGGTACCCAGCTGATAAGCGATGCTGCTGCTTTCTGTGTCATTAGGATGGCTACTCCCTCTGTGTGACGATTATCATTACTACCAGAGTATAATTTGCTTTTTTTCTTCTGAAATATATTTTATGCCCTTCCCCGTCCATCTACACTCGCTGACACCCAATAAGTCCAACTTATAATTATCCATTTCTTTAATTACTTCTTCCAATTTTCCGTCTTGATACATAGTTCTTACATTCCAGTATCCAATTTTAGAAATCTCCTTAGCCCCCAAGATATTAGAGTGAGTCATGTTTACTGTCGAGCCTGGTTCTGTTTCGGTAACAATAGCTTGTTTTACGATAGTGAATTGTTAACTCACTGATCAACCCTCCGATCCAACCGACCGATTCAAGGGTTTCGAGGTCAGTTATAGGAAAATATCTACACCACTAGATACTCTGGTGTATATATATATATATACGAGGTGTGTTCAAATGAAACACGTCCCAGTGGCTTTATAAGAGATATATGTACGGTACATCAGCAGGAGTAGTAGAATTAAATACAGCAATTGTTATGAAGCAAGTACTCACTGGGGTTCTTTAGAAATAGTCACCATAGGCATTCAGACACGCATCCCACTGCTTGGGTAGACGGCGGATGCCGTCCGATAAAAATGACTTTGGTTGCTTATTGAACCATTTGGTCACCGAGACCCTGACGTCTGCATCGGAGTCGAATCGTTGTCCCTTTAGAGATTTTTAAGGGTCCGAACAAACGAAAGTCACATGGTGACAGATCGGGGCTGTAGGCTGGGTGTGGCAGAACTTCCCACCTTTTCCTTGCTAACGCTTCCTGCACAATGTTCGCAACATGTGGACGAGAATTGTCGTGCAACAGAATCACACCACGCGAAAGCATGCCAGGTCGTTTATTCTTGATGGCTGTATGCAGGTTGTCTAGTGTGTCTTTGTAGAGGATGGCATTGATGTTCACGCCAGGCTCTTTAAAGTCTACCAATAGAAGCCCTTCATGGTCAAAAAATGCGGTCAGCATAACCTTACCGGCGGAAATCTGTGACTTGAATTTTTTGGGTTTTGGTGATCCGGGATGTTTCCATTGCATGCTCGCTGTTTTGCTGCACGGCTCAAAGTGGTGGCACCACGATTCATCGCCTGCCACTATGCGCAACAGAAATGCATCACCCTCCTCTTCGTACCGCAGCAGGTGGTTCAAACTCCACCCTATGCGTTCTTCCTTATGGTGATCGGTCAGCATCCTTAGACGGATTCCGTATCACACCGGCCATTATTTTAACGGTCTGCAGCACAACCAATGAATACTAGGAGAATGAACACTTACACACTTGTACATTCATATGCGCTTATTACGTCAGATGTGACGTCATCATGCTCCTCCTTCAAATGTTCACTTGGCGCAGCACGGTCGGGTTTCATTTGAACACGCCTCGTATATATATATATATATATATATATATATATATATATATATATATATATATATATATATATATATATATATATATATATATATAGATATATATATATATATATATATAATCTTATAAATATAGAAGAGGTGTTAAGAATAGACAGACCTAGGGAACTGCATAATATAGTCAAACAATATTTATCACGAACAAATGTTAATATTAGTGTCTGGGAATGTGAAGGTCTGATGCTGTTCTTACAATGCATATGACTTTTAACTGATGAAAGTCAATTAAATATCTGTTAAAGTCAGTTATATAACTGGAACCACCAGGCCTTTACACCCCTCCATTTTAATATAATTCTTGTTCAGAGTTTCATCTTGATTTTGTTTGTTTTTTTTTTTTTTTGCTTATTTATTTAACGTATTAGCATAATTGTGATTGTCCCTATTTACAATGATTTGACAAATTTGATGCCACTTTCTCATCGGCAGTTGTTCATATTATTTGGAATTGAAAACAATATATATCCTAATTATAACCCATCAGAGGTTGAAAGGGATATTTTTCTTCATTAATTTAAAAAAAACAAAAAATCTTACTCGACGCTTATTAACCTTCTAGCCCTGGTATTGTCCGGCCCAAAATGGCGTCTACGTCGTTCAGCCTCGTTTTCGATTCTGACATAGTTGGCGTAACTCTTATAGAATCTAGGGCACTAGGACCACCACTTGGAGGGTGGAGTAGGGTCTTGGTCAGCTCTGGCTCGCTGACTGCATTCCTCACTGTTGATGCGTCTTAGGTCCCCTTACAACTATCCCACCTCGCCCTCATTGGTTCACGGCTGACTATTCAGCATTCACAGCTAACCTTTTATGTCTGGAGACCGTTGAACAATGCACAACACAGTTGACGCGCTTGGCAGGGCCATCTCCCCAGGGCTCAACGCACACCTTTTTCTATTCGAGCCTGCGTTATTAACGCCTTGAAAGTCTACATGTTTTCAGCATACACTTGCCTAATCTCTATTAATCTGTATTTAATCCACTTGTCCCACTCGCGTATGTCTGTCTACTCGTTTTCGTATAAACAAAGGACAATAAAAATCGTTGTGAAAATATTTTTAAATAAATTGGAAATGGCTTCCATCTCAAACCTCACAGCGCATAACAAGGCCATAATGGTGCCTTAGAAGAAAAAAAAAGGTTCTCTTAAAGTGTTAGGGCATCAGTGTATAAGCATGAAGCATGTTTCTCTTCAAGACATCGGCTAACATCATAGAGCTGAAACCGCTGAAGTAGAAGAAAGACGAGGTAACCCCATATCAAACGGGAAAGAGCATGAGAGACAGAATTTCGGAACGGGATAGTACTGTTGCATAGTGTCAATATTACTGGTGTGTTGGAGAAACCTGACTGAACGGCCAATATTCCACAGGGAGCGTCAGCGCGAAGAGCACAAGATAGAGCAAACAGAAATACCATGCTATACAGATTAGACCTGTTCTGACACGACAAACTGGTACACTTTGTGCCAATATTATTGCGTCCCTTTTCTATTCTGCCTCGTTATGCCCAGCAGGATCTACCTCATCGTTACAATACAAGTGCGGCATATAGTGAAGTTCGCTTAGGGCAGCCGCCACGAGATCATACAGATATCGCATGCAGCACAACAAAACTGGCATTCTTCTTCCACATACACCCCATTCACAATCATTCACGTGTGAATTATCTTGTTCGTTTTGCTTGAAAGCATAAATTATCTTGAGTGTAACATATTCAGAGCTACGTCTAACGTTCCTTAAATTGATCTACGGTTAAACCTAACAGCATCGGAACATACTTAAGCCACCGGAAGGTAGCATATGAGCCAGCCGCTGTAATGATGATACAGTCACATGTTCTACCAGTCCCATGTCAAGTGACTCTACACTTGCGCATCTAGCGTATTAATTCATATTCTTTTTTTTTTAATGTGCATATTTTTAACCGGAAGGAAATAGTTGAGGGATTGGATAATAAGCACGTATAATGGTTCATTCATGATTATAAATGCGAGTTGGATGTGTGTATGTGTGTTTTTATTTATTCAAATGGCAGTATTGAAAAAAAAAAAGAGAAGAAAATGTCTTTTAAGATGGTAGTACTAAAAAAAAGAGTGGAGAATGTGTTTTACATAGACCGTATTGAAAAAAAGGTGGAGAAATGTGTTTTAAGATGACAGTATTGAAAATAAGTCGGAAGTGTGTTTTAAAATGACAATATTGAAAAAAAGAGTGGGGGAAATGTATTTTACAATGACAGTATTTGAAAAAAAGAACGGGAAATGTGTTTTAAAATGACAGTATTGGAAAAAAGAGTGGGAAATGTCTTTTAAAATGACAGTATTGGGGAAAAAACTGTATTTTCGTACGGCAGTTTTAAGAACAATAAATAAAAAGTACCACCTGCGAAATGTGATGTACGAAAGAAATAAAGAACCGTAAAACACGACAAGACAAATGAGAAACAGAAAGATCGAGAAACAATTATTTAATTGGGGCGCCTTTTAAGGATTGTTTCCGATCAGGCAGTATGCATGGGCGTATAGCTCACATGGAAGCGACTGCGGGTAGAGGACGATTCAGGGGAAGCTGGATCGACGGGGCGATAGACATCTTAGTGAAGCATAAATTGACAGCACACCAGGCGATGTTCATGCTTGGACTGGAAACTAATAACAGGCTCCATCTGCAGCGCTTAAGGATACAAGGAGTAGAAAAAAAATGTAAAGGAATGTTGAAGAAAAAGTAAACAGTTAAAAAAAAATATATTTGTCTTATTTACTCGGAGCGCGGTGACAAACAGTGTATTTGTTAAAGGATATTATCTTCTTCCCTTTGCACACGTTACAAATCCCTCGGCAGTTGGAAATCGTAAAGAGTAGGCTGCCCTGGCAACATTTATAAAATTATAAAAAACCTACCTGTCACAAAAATATTTATAGAATGTGTGATTCCTGTATACACACATTAGGATCCTCGCCGGTGCTACGGTGTTCGTGTACTGTGCTGAGATCCTCCTTTTGTGATCTAAGGGAGGAGATCGGAGCACTTATGGAGTTGTCCGTGTGCAATGAAGATGGTTCATAAAACAATAACCAATCACCTTCCCTTTAATTTGAAACATGACTGGTGATCTTAAGATGACTGTTTTGAAAACAGCGGAAAACATATTGTAAGAGTTGAATACCACTTAAAACAGAACTATACCGGGACTTGATTGTGTCTTCGATTTCACCGCAGTTCTCCTCTTTCTGCCGGATGTTTGTCACACTTACCGTCTCCCCATTTTAGTGAAGATGTGTCTCCAGATGCTTCTGGCGCCAGCAGCTGCTTCGCAGTTCGCAGGTTTTCAATATTGCTGGTCTCTTGCCGTTCTTACAGGTGTCAGTGTGACATAATGTAAACAAATACCTCGGTTCGCCTCTTGGAAGAGCAGAAGGAACAGCCAATCAGGAACTCGCGATTTACGCAAGATGGCTGCGGTTCATTTGCATAATTATTATGAGAAAATGGCAGTGTACAGAAATGTGTAAAGATCGTGTAGTTTTAAATTAATTAAAAATAAACGGATAGACAGAATGTAATTTTACTTCACCAGTTCTTCAAGGAAGAGTAGATGCGTGTATGGATACAGTTAGGAAGAAAATGCCTGTTATATTTCAGGAGTTATGGACAAGTAAGTGTGTCGAATAGTTCGATACATGGGGCAAAGTGCTGTTTCAAAAATCAAAATAAATTGAAGGAAGGACGGATTTTGAAAAGATTGATATGGAAAGAAAGCTACAACTCAGCTGATTAAAACGAGATACCCCGGAAAGCAACAGCTAGTGTGGAAGATGAGAACGACGAAGTTATATAGGATAGTAAAAGCACAAACTGACTGAAATCACTCGACAACGCCAGGAACATTTTGAGCCAAAGTCTTGATGACGTCAGAACTTCAACGGACGCTCGAGAAGGGGGGATAAAAGAGCGGCAAGATCGAACGTGGAACACACACGCATCTGTTTTACACAATAGACGGAAGGAGAGAGCAATCTGTTGTCTGGTGTTCTACTTCTTTATTTCCTGCGAGTGCCTGATAACATACCTTTATATTTGTTTCATATTAATTTACTGTTTACAGGCCTCAGGTTTCCCTCCCTTATTTGTAATAAATGTTTGTACAATACCAAACCTACCCACTATCCTGTTCTCACTGTTCTAGTCTACTATCATTTACTGGACACAGTATTAAGGTCCTAAGGGTCTTGTTGAATTCGGCCTATACTGCTTGATAGAAATACAACAGAAGTGATTGCGTCATTAATAGGCTGAACTGCCCATGGAGGACTTCTGGTGTCGTGTATTGTGGTTCGCACTATTGACCTGCCATTGAAACATCATTTTTTGATGATGCGTAGATGGCAGAGCGGATAGTGTGATTCGCTTGCATGGCTAGGCGGGGTTGTCGCACGGAAGGTCCAGTGTTCAAATCCTGGGTAAGCCACTCATGTCTGTTGTTTTTCTGTTGTCTGGTGTTCTACTTCTTTATTTCCTGCGAGTGCCTGATAACATACCTTTATATTTGTTTCATATTAATTTACGGAAGGAGAGAGCAAGTCATGACTTCAAGTACTAATCTGTATTTAGTGACAGCCTGTCTTTTCCAAATCGAGTCCAGTTTATTGTATTTCTGAAAGACCAGGGAGTTTCGGTCGAATATACCTTGTATAGATCTCATAAGTCAGAAGTGTACACCACAAGTGTTATCCTGCATAGTGACACGGAGCACTACAGCTGGTGCACTCAGAGCGTGCTGATATCTAGTAGTCTTCTTTTTGCGATCGCATCTTACACCGTCAGACGAGTTCTCATGATGAATTCGACCCGTGTCTGTAGTTCCTCTTTAGCTCCATACAGCTTTGAGTTTAGTGTTGAGTCATTGGGCCAGTATATCTTTCTTAACTGGTCGTATAGAGAACAATCCTGTAGAACATGCTCAGCAGTTTGTTCATATATTCCACATGTGCACAGTGGTGAAGCAGACAATCGTAGCTTGTACATGTATTTATTCAGTTTGTTTTGCCCTTTTCTGGTAGCCAGGATAGCTCTCTTTTTCTCAAAGTATGTGATTTCATTATCTTCTTGTTCATATTCTCCTCCCTTTTTTGCAAGTTTATCTGCCTGTTCATTTCCGGGTACACCACAGTGGGATGGTACCCACAGAAATATGGTTCGCTTTTTGGCAGCTACCTTGCTTAGTTCATTTCTTATCCAGTATCATTACTATGGCGTTGTCATCATCTCATCCAGTAGTGAATCGGAGATTCAGGAGAGACTATATTTCAAAGTGTGTGCTGCATCATCTAGTCCTGGTCTGGGACAGTAGTATATCATGCACGTTTCGGTTAGTATTCTGCAGGCAGGATGCGTGTGACTTTTATATAGTAAAATATACCGATCGATTCTGCAGGATGCGCGTGACTTTTTATATAAGGAAATACTCCGATCGATAATGGCGGCGTTGGTTAGTCTCTTCTTCTTCTTCTGTCCTTAGCCACCGACCGTCAAAGCAGTCAGTGGCCATTACGCCTAGTGGCGTCTTAGGGCAACAGCAGATAGGTTTTCTTTGCCATTGTTTCCCATCACGCCTAGTGGCGTCTTTAGGGCAATGGCAAATCAACCCATTTGCCGTTGTTTCCGTAATCGAAGTGTCTGGCAAACGGGTGATCAGCCCGTTGGTGTTGGTTAGTAAGTAGGATGTATTGTATATGACTCAGCAGTGTGTTGTAATGTTTCTTTATTCACACAACATATATATATATGTATATATATATATATATATATATATATATATATATATATATATATATATATATATATATATATATATATATATATATATATATATATATATACATATATATACATATATACAACATACATGCAATATATATTTTACAACATGTAGACAACATTTATACAAAGGCCAAGGCTTTTTAATATAGTTGTAATAAATATATTTAATGATCTCTTTTAAAAGAATACGAAAATGTCAATCTAAATCTCTAGTTTCAGATGCTTTGTAGCTCTTTGCTTCTGGTTCGGTGGTGGTGGTTGTAGATTAAAGACATCATTATCGTCCGGGTGATTGTCTATGGAATATTGGTTGATAACAACTGGAGTTGTTGTAGTGGTACAAGCGAGACTGGGGTTGTTACAAGTAATAGGGCAGTAACCTGTGGGGGGTAACTGTAGTCAGTCAAATTCGGCGAGGATTTCGCCTTGTAAAGCCAGCAGATGTTCAAATTCAGGGCGAGTCAACGTAATGCCGATTTTGGTAGGAAACTTTAGATATGATTCATCAAAGTATTTTCGCACGTGTAGTAAAGGCTGACCTCTGTAAAAACTTACAGACGCGACCGTCAGCCCACTCTCCAACGGTTTAAGTTGTTGGGTGAAAGTAATTACATATTGATACGGGCTCTGGCCCACGGGGTAGTTTTCTTTATTATTTATATTATATCATGAGTAATAAGTCTACTCAGGCCAATGTCCATCTAGTGGTATGTAAGTGACCCCGCACACAGCCGTATTCTCCAACATAAAAAATACTGTCAAAGGCCAGGCTGGACAATTCCAAATAGACAGTTTTATTGAACACAACGAGGCTCCTTAGAGTTATATGTCATATGCAGACTAGATTATGGCGTCAACTAGACAGTCCTTAGTGCCGCTGTACAGTCTGCAACTTGAACATTGTCGAGGACATTTTCATTCATTTTTAATAAAGTTCAAACAATCACGTTCTTTTACCGCTAGTTGTGAAACCGGATCGATGGTCGGCGCAAAACTTCGCGAGGAAACCATTGATCGTATACTTTATAAAATTCCGTTAGCATAGAGAGTCGAACGGCGTCGGGTATGTATAGACAGACGCACCATGCGGTTTAAATCCCACATTTGTCCCACCCTGCGCTTGTTGTGTAGTGAGAACCTCCAAAAAAAGTGTGTTTGTCTAAGGTGTTGTGATGTTTGGTGAGTCCGTTCGTGCTAGGCTTATCGCACTCGCCGAAACAGTGGTAGGTTTTACTACATAAAGATACCATCCCCCTACCTTCGTATTATAGTACCCAGGGGTTCTCTTATCAAATAATTTCACATCGTCACAGCTATTACAAACTGTTTTACACTTTGATCTTAGCCAAAAGGCCGAGAAGCGATAACAGATTTTCTGCTGCAGTTCCATGCCTTCTCCTTAATATCGTAAGATTTCACAGGGAAGTAATATTTAACAGATTTAAAATATTTTAATTGCTAAAAGTTAAAGTGGGGAAAAACTTAATAATTATTGTAAATTTATAAACAGCCAAATCCGTTTAATACTGCTGTGACATATCTTTTTGTAGTTTAAAGAAAGTTTCTTTAGGACGTACGGTTATTAAAATTACAAGTATGCCTAATTAATGCCCCGTGCAACATTGGTTATACAATTATTTCCACTTTAATATTAGGGGACGTTAAAATAAAAAATTGTTATTTTCATAGTTAGCTTTCTTTGAACACATGAAGCGTTCTTAATGTTACAAGGGAAAACGTTCTTTGCTATTTCAAAATATTAAAGCTTTCCCCCCTAATTTACAGGCTCCAAAACGATTTAACAGTCAGTATGGATATATATATATATATATTTGTACCTATAGGCCTATTACACAAATATTAATTTATAAATGGTCCAGTTATATCAAGCTCGAAGCAATTCTACGGTCCAGCCTGGAAATTTATGTGCGTTACTGCAGAGGTCATGTCTCCCAAATATAGAAGGAAAACATCCGATCCTCTCTCTTCAATGTTTACAAAATAGCTTCTTACATCTGCTCGGACTATTACAACATTTCCGCTCAGGTGTGTCCGACTGATAAGTGCGTGTCTGTAATCTGTCCACAGACGGGTAATTTATCGCCCGGCACGCCTTATGTAAACTAATGTTTTTCCATTTGTCAAATATTTCTTCAAATGTTTTTTGCAGGTGCCAAATATTTCTTTGAATATTTCTTGCATGTGTCAAATGTTTCTTACATGTTTGACAACTAGAAAAAAACATTTGAAGAAATATTTGACACCTAGAAAAAACATTTGAAGAAATATTTGACAACTAGAAAAAAAAACATTTGAAGAAATATTTGACAACTAGAAAAAAATACTTGAAGAAATATTTGACAACTAGAAAAAAACATTTGAAGAAATATTTGACACCTAGAAAAAACATTTGAAAAAATATTTGACAACTGGAAATAACATTTGGACAAATATTTGACAACTGGAAAAAACGTTTGAAGAAATATTTGACTGTTAGAAATATTTGACAACTGGAAAAAACATTTGAAGAAATATTTGACACCTAGAAAAACATTTGAAGAAATATTTGACAACTGGAAAAAACATTTGAAGAAATATTTGACAACTGGAATAAACGTTTGAAGAAATATTTGACAACTGAAAAAACATTTGAAGAAATATTTGACAACTGGAAAAAACGTTTGAAGAAATATTTTACAACTGGAAAAAACCTTTGAAGAAATATTTGACAACTGGAAAAAAATATTTGAAGAAATATTTGAGAACTAGAAAAAAACGTTTGAAGAAATATTTGACACATGCAAGAAATATTTGAAGAAATACTTGGCACCTGCAAACAACATTTGAAGAAATATTTGACAAATGGAAAAAACGTTTGAAGAAATATTTTACAACTGGAAAAACATTTGAAGAAATATTTTACAACATGAAGAAATAAATATTTGACACCTGGAAACAAATTTGAAGAAATATTTGACAACTGGAAAAAAAAATTTGCAGGAATATTTGACAACTGGAAAAACATTTGCATAAATATTTGACAACTGTAAGAAATATTTGACAACTATAAGAAATGATTGACAACTGTTTTAGAAATATTTGACAACTGTAAGAAACATTTGACACATGCAAGAAATATTCAAAGAAATATTTGGCACCTGCAAAAAACATTTGAAGAAATATTTGACAACTGGAAAAACATTTGCATAATTATTTGACAACTGTAAGAAATATTTGACAACTGTAAGAAATATTTGACAACTGTTTGAAATATTTGACAACTGTAAGAAACATTTGACACATGCAAGAAATATTCAAAGAAATATTTGGCACCTGCAAAATAACATTTGAAGAAATATTTGACAACTGGAAAAACCGTTTGAAGAAATATTTTACAACTGTTAGAAATATTTGACAGCTGGAAAAAAAAATTTGCATAAATATTTGGCACCTGCAAAAATAACAAAAATAAAAACCGGTTCATAGATATTTACCTACAGGTTGGAACATTTGCGCAGGACTGGGAGAATATTTTGGGACCATCTTTGCTGATTGGAAGAACAGTTTTCGCTAAAGTTTGAAAATCGCAGGACAAAAAACTAGATAACGGTTTGATAACTGGAACAAATACTTAGTTACATTTATTTAACGTACTAAATTTCCGTGGTCGCCCCTTTTCTTTCTCTGCTATCAAGCAGCTATTTTGTACTTTCAAATCATCTTACACTCCTCTCAGTGATAATTCGTCATGAACACAGATGGGCCGGTCAGCAATAAATTACCCGTCTGTGGAAAGATTACAGACACGCACTTATCAGTCGGACACACCTGAGCGGAAATGTTGCAATAGTCCGAGCAGATGTAAGAAGCTACTTTGTAAACATTGAAGAGAGAGGATCGGATGTTTTCCTTCCATATTTGGGAGACATGACCTCTGCAGTAACTCGCAGACATTTCCAGGCTGGACCGTAGAATTGCTTCGAGCTTGATATAACCGGACCATTTATAAATTAATATTTTTGTAAAAGGCCTATAGGTACAAATACCTTGTATATATATCCATACTGACTGTTAAATCGTTTTGGAGCCTGTAAATTAGGGGGGAAAGCTTTAATATTTTGAAATAGCAAAGAACGTTTTCCCTTGTAACATTAAGAACGCTTCATGTGTTCAAAGAAAGCTATCTATAAAAATAACAATTTTTTATTTTAACGTCCCCTAATATTAAAGTGGAAATAATTGTATAACCAATGTTGCACGGGGCATTAATTAGGCATACTTGTAATTGTAATAACCGTACGTCCTAAAGAAACTTTCTTTAAACTACAAAAAGATATGTGTCACAGCAGTATTAAACGGATTTGGCTGTTTATAAATTTACAATAATTATTAAGTTTTTCCCCACTTTAACTTTTAGCAATTAAAATATTTTTAATCTGTTAAATATTACTTCCCTGTGAAATCTTACGATATTAAGGAGAAGGCATGGAACTGCAGCAGAAAATCTGTTATCGCTTCTTGGCCTTTTGGCTAAGATCAAAGTGTAAAACAGTTTGTAATAGCTGTGGCGATGTGAAATTATTTGATAAGAGAACCCCTGGGTACTATAATACGAAGGTACGGGGATGGTATCTTTATGTAGTAAAACCTACCACTGTTTCGGCGAGTGCGATAAGCCTAGCACGAACGGACTCACCAAACATCACAACACCTTAGACAAACACACTTTTTTGGAGGTTCTCACTACACAACAAGCGCAGGGCGGGACAAATGTGGGATTTAAACCGCATGGTGCATCTATCTATACATACCCGACGCCGTTCGACTCTCTATGCTAACGGAATTTCATAAAGTATACGATCAATGGTTTCCTCGCGAAGTTTTGCGCCGACTATCGATCCGGTTTCATAACTAGCGGTAAAAGAACGTGATTGTTTGAACTTTATTAAAAATGAACGAAAATGTCCTCGACATTGTTCCAGTTGCAGACTGTACAGCGACACTAAGGACTGTCTAGTTGACGCCATAATTTAGTCTGCATATGACATATATCTCTACGGAGCCTCGTTGTGTTCAATAAAACTGTCTATTTGAAATTGCCCAGCCTGGCCTTTGACAGTATTTTTATGTTGGAGAATACGGCTGTGTGCGGGGTCACTTACATACCACTAGATGGACATTGACCTGAGTAGACTTATTACTCATAATATAATATAAATAATAAAGAAAACTACCCCGTGGACCAGAGCCCGTATCAATATGTAATTACATTCACCCAACAACTTAAACCATTGGGGAGTGGGCTAACGATCGCGTCTGTAAGTTTTTACAGAGGTCAGCCTTTACTACACGTGCGAAAATACTTTGGTGAATCATATCTAAAGTTTCCTACCAAAATCGGCATTACGTTGACTCGCCTTGAATTTGAACATCTGCTGGCTTTACAAGGCGAAATCCTCGCCGAATTTGACCGACTACAGTTACCACCCACAGGTTACTGCCCTATTACTTGTAACAACCCCAGTCCCGCTTGTACCACTACAACAACTCCAGTTGTTATCAACCAATATTCCATAGACAATCACCCGGACGATAATGATGTCTTTAATCTACAACCACCACCACCGAACCAGAAGCAAAGAGCTACAAAGCGTCTGAAACTAGAGATTTAGAGTGACATTTTCGTATTCTCTTAAAAGAGATCATTAAATATATTTATTACAACTATATTAAAAAGCCTTGGCCTTGGTATAAATGTTGTCTACATGTTGTAATATATATATATATATATATATATATATATATATATATATATATATATATATATATATATATATATATATATATATATATATATATATATATATATATATATATATATATATATATGTTGTGTGAATAAAGAAACATAACAACACACTGCTGAGTCATATACAATACATCCTACTTACTAACCAGCGCCGCCATTATCGATCGGAGTATTTCCTTATATAAAAAGTCACGCGCATCCTGCAGAATCGATCGGTATATTTTACTATATAAAAGTCACACGCATCCTGCAGAATACCAACCGAAACGTGCATGATATACTACTTGGGACATTGTCGTCTATCAGCCAGGAACAGTATAAGATAAGTAAACCAAGGTCATGGACTTTGGAACAATTTATGTGAAACTAGCTGTCATACCCGGCCCAGCCCGGGTCCGTTTCGGAATGGGTGTGTCCCGTCCGTCTGTCCCGTCTGTGCCGTCCGTATGCCCCGTCCACCCCGTCTGTCCCGTCGTTACCGTACGTCCGTCCCGTTCGTCCCGTATATCCCGTGCGTCTGTCCCGTCTTCCCCGTCCGTCCCGTCGTTACCGTCGGTATGTCCCGGTACCATCCCGTATGTCCCGCCCGCCACGTCCGTCTATCCCTGTGGCGGAATTTGGTACCACTTACTTTGTTTGTGAAAAAATGTGTAACGCGACACAGCGTCATCACATCTGCTAAAAGTTAGCTCATAATCTTTAAAAATTTATTATAAATACATACCCAAACGGATTTCGATAAAACATGGATAGAATGAACGCTTCCTATTGGGAAATGAAAGGAAACCTAGGAAGGAAGGAAAGATATTAGTGTGTAGTGACAAGAAGAGAAAACAAGTACAGAAAAAGCACCCATATATATATATATATATATATATATAAGAGTCGTGGGATGAACGTAACATACTACCAGAAGTCAGAAATCCAGAACCTACTATCACAGTGCCATTTTATAGGTGTAATCATTATTGTGATCTGTGATCATTGTGTAAAATATATTACATTTCAATATTTCCATTTTCCACATTCCAAGCTAAGAAGAAGAAAAAAAGAATCAATATAAATAAATTGATTTTAATTGTATTTTGGACTTTGCCACTCCCCTATTGTTAAATTTGAATTGGAACTGCATTGTTAACATAGCATAGGATAGTCGTAACGAGAGGACGCTCTAGACTCTTGATCTTCTTATTACTATCCGGACAAGAGATCTTTACTGTCTAACTATCACTTGTGCTATCATACACCAGTGCTCATTTCTGGGACTGGGGTATATCTTTAAGTTCAGTATTCTTTCTTGAACTATCATCTACTATCATCACAACAACTACTATAAATACCATCTCGTTACAGTCACTTAAGAGGAATTGTTGGCGATTTGCTAGCGTAGTTCAGGACAGCAGGGCTGGATTACCCATTACGCATACTAAGCACTTGTTTAATGCACCAGCCCAACAGGGGCACACACACACAATAATTCAAATAATTGTTGAAGATAAAAGCGATGCTTCTTGATTCGCGGGGAAGCACATGCAATGGCAGTAAGCATAATTAAGGAATCATGTTCAGAGACATCATATGTTTGTTTGTTTGTTTGTCTTTTTAGTTGCACATTTCATAGGAAAAAGGGGGGAGGGGCACCATAATATGTTTAGTGCTTAGTGCCGTAGAAGGCCTTAAACAGGTACTGCGGGATAGGATCGCCAGTTCTTTATGAAAGAGAGTTGTCGGAATTCCACCACTTCCCATTAGATGTTTTCCTGACCATCTCAGACAACACACACACAGCAGGGGTATCTACCTACACCATCATGAACGTCATAACAAGGGCAGCAACAAATCTCATTCGGAGAAATGTGCATATTTTCACATCTGCGGAGGACGCCGATCTAATGGGTGCAGTAGAAGATGAGATCTAACACACTTCCAAAATATCACAGCAGTTGCGGGGCGAGGTTTAAAAAAAATTAGAACATGAAATGGATAAATAAATAAATGAAATTAACCACAAATTACGAAAATACTTTTTCACATACCGCGGCACAGTACAGTAATTTACAACAAAACTCTACCGACAGACAACATCCAGATCAGTCGTTCGGTTAGCAATGGAGTTCATTTTTCCATGTCATATATTCTTGCAGCATTAAAAAAACGGTGAAGGCAGTCCCGTAGCAGATACTGCAGTAGGGGAGTGAAGTGCCAGAGATTTCACAATACAAAGTCCAGGATTATGAGGTGAGGTGACCAGTTCTCTTCCTCGCTGCCTTTGTCCTCCCTAACTCGAGAGTAGAATCATGTATCCATTTACAGCTGGGTCTGACTGCTTTGACGGTTGGCGGTTATGGATCAAAGAAGAAGAAGAAGAGATTGGAGCGTGACACTACAAGGTTTGGATATTGGAACCCGGTAATTTTGTCGCGAGAGGATAGCGCTCTAACGGCGTAGCCAATCGGACGCTGAGTTGCAACATACCATGATCAAAACACGTGAACGGTGTGTGTGGGTTTTCTGCACTTGAGTTCACTACATTCTATGTTCCTTGAACACTGGGGAGATACGGGCAGCGTGGGTGTAGCTAGTAGTCCCTTTCAGAGCTTTACTATGCTAGCAGATAGATAATGTTAGTCCTTTTCAGGACTTAGTATCTATCAACGCTGGTCGAACTTGCAGTCCTTTAAGGACTAGTCCTTTTCAGGGCTACTTCAGGCCAGCTGATAGATGCTAGTAGTCCTTTTCAGAGCTTAGAGTTTATCAACACATCGCTTCAGTTAACAGAGTTCACTTATTTTTTAATGGCAAATTGGGCTCCGATATAACCAAATGGCTTAAGTCTAGGTTGAAGGGAACGTGCCTTGCCACAAGAAGGCAAAACACGCAACAACAACAACAAAAAACTGTAGTCGTGTACAGCTCACAGGCCTATGGTTTGACATACCAATGTATGTTTTGAAAATACAAACTGGCAGGAATTTATGAAACAGGTGTTGGAATTGCAATCATGGAAATAAGAGCTTGTGTATAGAGGGTGTCCCAAAATTCCTTGTGCATTTAAAGTTATTACATTTTAAAATGGCGCAAGGACTTTTGGGACACTCAGTGGTTCTTCCCTACTTGGTTACCCTACGTTGTTCTCAGCGTGGGCCATGCCATATTTCTAGGGGGCCACAGTAAGATGGTAAAGTATCTTTTTCCAGCTAACGGCGACTATGGGTAGGGCCACAGAGGTAAAATAGGCTTAGAAGGGGGCCATGAGCAAAGAACGTTGAGAACCTCTGCTCTGTATAATAGATGTGTATTTACTATGCATGTTCGCAAAATGTGGTGCATGTACCTGCGAGTTGGGGTCCAGGGCCACGCGGCAGAGATTTTTTTTTTATTTTTTTTTTTAACTTTATCTTACATTTTTAACTGTACAACACAGTTCATAAAAATGTAACACATGAGAAGGGTGCGCCACTAAGACTTAAACTCTCATAAGGGGTACGCGATTATTGCAAGTTTGGGGAACACTGCTCCAACAGTAAAGACAGTACAAGTCGAATTAAAATTACCGAGAGGAGGGGATGTAAATAACAACTTGATTCTGAGAACTTAGAAATAGAAATGAATAAAGGAAGAAAAAAGACACTACGAGTTTAGTTGGACGGTGAAGCCAGACATTGCAGTATAACAGTGATGACGTCATCATCAGTTGGACGGTGAAGCCAGACAGTGCCGTATAACAGTGATGACGTCATCATCAGTTGGACGGTAAAGCCAGACAGTGCCGTATAACAGTGATGACGTCATCATCAGTAGGACGGTGAAGCCAGACTGCCGTATAACAGTGATGACGTCATCATCAGTTGGACGGTGAAGCCAGACGGTGCCGTATAACAGTGATGACGTCATCATCAGTTGCACGGTAAAGCCAGACAGTGCCGTATAACAGTGATGACGTCATCATCAGTAGGACGGTGAAGCCAGACAGTGCCGTATAACAGTGATGACGTCATCATCAGTTGGACGGTGAAGCCAGACAGTGCCGTATAACAGTGATGACGTCATCATCAGTTGGACGGTAAAGCCAGACAGTGCCGTATAACAATGATGACGTCATCATCAGTAGGACGGTGAAGCCAGACTGTCGTATAACAGTGATGACGTCATCATCAGTTGGACGGTGAAGCCAGACAGTGCCGTATAACAGTGATGACGTCATCATCAGTTGGACGGTGAAGCCAGACAGTGCCGTATAACAGTGATGAAGTCATCATCAGTAGGACGGTGAAGCCAGACAGTGCCGTATAACAATGATGACGTCATCATCAGTTGGATGGTGAAGCCAGACAGTGCCGTATAACAGTGATGACGTCATCATCAGTAGGACGGTGAAGCCAGACAGTGCCGTATAACAATGATGACGTCATCATCAGTAGGACGGTGAAGCCAGACTGTCGTATAACAGTGATGACGTCATCATCAGTTGGACGGTGAAGCCAGACAGTGTCGTATAACAGTGATGACGTCATCATCAGTAGGACGGTGAAGCCAGACAGTGTCGTATAACAGTGATGACGTCATCATCAGTTGGACGGTGAAGCCAGACAGTGCCGTATAACAGTGATGACGTCATCATCAGTAGGACGGTGAAGCCAGACAGTGCCGTATAACAGTGATGACGTCATCATCAGTAGGACGGTGAAGCCAGACAGTGCCGTATAACAGCGATGACGTCATCATCAGTAGGACGGTGAAGCCAGACAGTGCCGTATAACAGTGATGACGTCATCATCAGTAGGACGGTGAAGCCAGACAGTGCCTATAACAGTGATGACGTCATCATCAGTAGGACGGTGAAGCCAGACAGTGCCGTATAACAGTGATGACGTCATCATCAGTAGGACGGTGAAGCCAGACAGTGTCGTATAACAGTGATGACGTCATCATCAGTAGGACGGTGAAGCCAGACAGTGCCGTATAACAGTGATGACGTCATCATCAGTAGGACGGTGAAGCCAGACAGTGCAGTATAACAGTGATGACGTCATCATCAGTAGGACGGTGAAGCCAGACAGTGTCGTATAACAGTGATGACGTCATCATCAGTAGGACGGTGAAGCCAGACAGTGCAGTATAACAGTGATGACGTCATCATCAGTAGGACGGTGAAGCCAGACAGTGCCGTATAACAGTGATGACGTCATCATCAGTAGGACGGTGAAGCCAGACAGTGCCGTATAACAGTGATGACGTCATCATCAGTAGGACGGTGAAGCCAGACAGTGCCGTATAACAATGATGACGTCATCATCAGTAGGACGGTGAAGCCAGACAGTGCCGTATAACAGTGATGACGTCATCATCAGTTGGACGGTGAAGCCAGACAGTGCCGTATAACAGTGATGACGTCATCATCAGTAGGACGGTGAAGCCAGACAGTGCCGTATAACAGTGATGACGTCATCATCAGTAGGACGGTGAAGCCAGACAGTGCCGTATAACAGTGATGACGTCATCATCAGTAGGACGGTGAAGCCAGACAGTGCCGTATAACAGTGATGACGTCATCATCAGTAGGACGGTGAAGCCAGACAGTGCCGTATAACAGTGATGACGTCATCATCAGTAGGACGGTGAAGCCAGACAGTGCCGTATAACAGTGATGACGTCATCATCAGTAGGACGGTGAAGCCAGACAGTGCCGTATAACAGTGATGACGTCATCATCAGTAGGACGGTGAAGCCAGACAGTGCCGTATAACAGTGATGACGTCATCATCAGTTGGACGGTGAAGCCAGACAGTGCAGTATAACAGTGATGACGTCATCATCAGTTGGACGGTGAAGCCAGACAGTGCAGTATAACAGTGATGACGTCATCATCAGTTGCCTTTTTACTAGGGCTGCACCGAATAGTGCTTTTCACTATTCGGCCGAATACGAATATAGGCCTTTAACTATTCGGCCGAATACGAAGAGTGAGGGAGAGTTGGGCATAAAAAGTTGTGGTCAATAGGTCTACTGATATTTTTATTAATTATACAGCGTTACAAAAAAAAAAAAACATCGGGCAAATATCTTGGAACTATTTAATGCTACTAAAGTTAGTTGCTTATCCTTTACAGGACGTGGCAATCAACCCCAGCTTTTATTGGCTGTTTGTGATTTTTCTAGGCAATTTTTTCATTCAGTAGTTTGCCATTGCTTTCTGAACGGTACGGCGCTTATACCATTGTTAAAAATCCACACAAAGTGATCTGCTACCAAACCGCCTGCAGCAGGTTTCGAACCCGGTATATCTGGATTATGAAACTGCGTTCATATCCATTAGGCCACAGACGCCGACTTAATGCTACTAAATAGCCATTAATCAGTTGTTGTTTTTTTTAAAATTGCTGAATGAAACATGCATTGGCTTTAAAAAAAAAAAAAGAAACGAGTCTATCAACATTCTTGGCCACAACATCTGTTATCTGAAAACGTGTTGTTACCAGTGCTGAACAGACATTTATTTTTCGTATTTGATGGCAGCGTACTATTCGACCGAATACTAATAGTTCATTGTATGCACTATTCGGCACCGAATCGAATACGAATCGAATATTCGGTGCAGCCCTACTTTTTACTCCCTGTGGAGCATGGAACCATCACTACAACCTGTTCCCCCCCCCCCCTTTTACAGGAAGCCTGCACCAAAGCGTCCCGTGCTCTAACAGCAGATTTCTATAGCAGTTTGTTTTAAGTGATGAGGTTGCCAGCTGCATTCACAACCTCTTATTAGTCGCCTAACATGAGGCGCCTGAGGGAGCAGTGAACCTCTTCTGTCTTTCTCTGGTCAGACTAACATGAGGCGCCAGTGAACCTCTTCTGTCTTTCTCTCGTCAGACTAACATGAGGCGCCAGTGAACCTCTTCTGTCTTTCTCTGGTCAGACTAACATGAGGCGCCAGTGAACCTCTTCTGTCTTTCTCTGGTCAGACTAACATGAGGCGTCAGTGAACCTCTTCTGTTTTTCTCTCGTCAGACTAACATGAGGCGCCAGTGAACCTCTTCTGTCTTTCTCTCGTCAGACTAACATGAGGCGCCAGTGAACCTCTTCTGTCTTTCTCGCGTCAGACTAACATGAGGCGCCAGTGAACCTCTTCTGTCTTTCTCTGGTCAGACTAACATGAGGCGCCAGTGAACCTCTTCTGTCTTTCTCTCGTCAGACTAATATAAGGTTGTGCTGCAGAAACACCAGTGTAAGAACATGTGAATGCTTTATGTCGGCTTCCTGCAGGGGGGGGGGGGGGGGGGGGGCGGGGGGGAGGGGGGGGGGGGGGGGGGGGGGGGAGGGGGGGGGGGGGGGGGGGGGGGGACCAGCAGTAGTGATGCTTCTGTGCTTCACAAGGACTGAAAAGGAAAGTTGTGTTGATGGAAACTTTATGCCATTTTTCATTACATCTTCCTAAAGAAAGACATAGAGAGAGAGACATAAAAACATACTTTCTCGTGTCCTCTTTAGCACTGTCCTCTCTCGCTCACATATACATACATATAAACACACCTTGTATGGAACATTTTCCAGAGCACAGTAGTATTCTTTATGAGTGTTTCTCAGCCGCAGAATTCGTTGACCACATCCTCAAAATGATTTCAGTCAAGAATATTCACTCCGGCAGTATCGATCTAGGGGGAAAATGTTGGGAGACAAGAATAGGTCCGCAGCGCCTTGCCGAACTTGTCCTCAGTGGTGCACATAAGGAGGGTTGTGCTTGGAGCTAGCTACGTATTTCGTCATGTAAAACAAATATGCTACATAAATCGCCTCTTGAAGAGAACATGAATTTCTTTGGCACAGACTTCCTACATGGGCAGACTTCCTACATGGGGAAAACAGCAGCGGAGGCTCGGTGCTTCTTTTGGAGCGCAAAGACATGACAGTAAGACAGAAGATAATCAGACGTTAAGCACTAAAAATGCGCAAATACAAACATATTATTACATCAGAATCACTGGCGGCCTTACCTTGCCGCCCGTCAAACACAGCTTGGGAACCCATGGGAGATCACGCTCAGCAGGTTGAGTGAAAAACAGTCTTCTGTCATTCTTTAGATTCCTTTTTTTTTTTTTTTCGAAGAAAAAGGATATCTGACATTCTCTAGTGAAACCATACTGGAGGGGCTTTGAAAGAGGGAGAAACGGAGTTATCTTAGATCACGCTGGGCAGCCGGTAGATCGTATGTACTGCTCGACCTCGTGGGGTCGTTTGGCGGTTCTCTAATCCAGGGCTCCGCTACCGGTGGTGCCTGGTGTGATGTGACACCAGGCAGAATACACCATAGAAGGTGTTGTTGTTCGTCCATCACGGGTGATGAAGACCACTCTGTTCATCCAATTATTTAGGAATATGTTAGGTTAGTCTATGGGTACGAAGGTGACTGATGAGCCCGATGCGGGCCTGGAAAGATCTCGGACAGTGTGGGCAGGGAATGTTTGCTTCATGTGAAGGTTTTATTACACGGTCCTTTCTAGCTTGTCTCCTCTGTTCCGCTGCTGCTCTTCTGGATGATTCGCATGCCGCTGCACCTTTACGAAGAGATGTGCGCCAAGCAGTTCGGTCTTGCGCAGCAGCTTCCCATGTGTCTGGGTTTATGTTAAAGGTTTTCAATGACGTCTTTAACGTGTCTTTGAAGCGCTTCTTTTGGCCACCATGGGAGCGTTTACCCTTCTGTATCTCACCATAAAAAAGTATCTTTGGCAGTCGATGGTCTGGCATGCGGACTACATGACCTGCCCAGCGAATCTGTGACTGCATCAGAATAGTATCAATACTAGGGATACCAGCTCTGTCAAGAACGGCGGTATCCGGGATCTTGTCTTGCCATTTGATGTTCATTATCTTCCTGAGACAGACTGTATGGAAGTGGTTTAGCTTCTTTACATGGCGCCTGTATACAGTCCATGTTTCACATGCATAAAGCAGCACTGGAAGCACCGCAGCTCTGTACACCTTCAGCTTTGTCTGTAGACTAATGCCACTTCGATGCCAAACGTTGGTGTATAGTCTGCCAAATGTGCTGCTGGCTTTGGAGATCCTGGTGTTCACCTCATCATCAATGACAATGTTCTGGGACAGTGTGCTACCAAGGTATGTGAATCTGTTCACAACATTCAGTTTCTCACCATTAACCTTGATGATTGGCTCAGTATAAACTGTGCCAGGAGCTGGTTGGTACATGATTTCTGTTTTCTTCGTGTTGATGGTAAGCCCAAAGTTGGCGCAGGCTTCGGAGAATCTATCCACACTATGCTGCAGATCAGCCTCTGAGCCAGCATTGAGGGCACAATCATCAGCAAACAGAAGATCTCTGATGGTGTGTGATTTGACCTTGGTTTTTGCTTGAAGCCTCCTAAGGTTAAACAATTTTCCATCAATACGATAAATAATGTCGATTCCTGTGTCCCCGTCTCTAAAAGCATCAGTCAGCATAGCAGAAAACATGATACTGAACAGAGTCGGTGCAAGTACGCACCCTTGTTTAACTCCATTTGAGACGGGGAAAGGCTCTGATAGCTCACCGTTTTCCTGAACTCTAGCCTGCATTCCATCATGCAGTTGCTGCACTATTGTGATAAATTTCTTTGGGCAGCCATATTTTGCCATGATCTTCCATAGACCCTCTCTACTGACCGTGTCGAACGCCTTTGTCAAGTCGATGAAAGCTGTGTACGGGTCACAGTGCTGTTCTTGGCATTTTTCTTGTAGCTGTCTTGCAGCGAACACCATATCCGTGGTTCCACGTTCTTTCCGGAATCCACACTGACTTTCAGGTAAAAGACCTTTGTCAAGATGAGCCGTAAGGCGATTCAAAAGGATTCTGGCGAATATCTTCCCAGCGATTGATAAAAGAGAGATGCCTCGATGATTGTTACAGTCTTGGCGATTATCTTTACGTTTATATAGATGTATAATTGACGCATCTTTGAGATCGTGTGGGATGGTTTCACTCTGCCACATTTGCTGGAAGATCATGTGAAGTTTCTCTAACAGAACTGCACCGCCATCTTTATAAACCTCAACAGGAATTGAATCGGGGCCGGGGGCCTTTCCACTAGACAGTTGACGAATCGCTTTCTTAGTTTCCTCCAGAGTTGGTACATCATCTAATGCTTCATTTATAGGAATTTGGGGCAGGCGGATGATGGCTTCGTCGTTAATAGATGATGGCTGGTTTAGAATATTATTAAAATGTTCAGCCCAGCGTTGGAGCATTTTTTCCTTGTCTGTAATTAGTGTTTTTCCATCTGCATTAAGGAGGGGAAATGATCCTGATGATGTTGGACCATAGACCGCTTTGAGTGCAAGGTAAAAATTTTTCAAGTCATGGCTGTCAGCAAAGCCTTGGAGCTCATCTGCTTTATTACTCAGCCATGAATCCCGCATCTGGCGTAGTTTATGTTGGACGATTCTACGCATGTTGTTGAAAGCGTCTTTCTTGGATGTAGATTTTGGATCATTTAAATATGCTTTATGGAGATGGTGTTTCTCAGCCAACATCTGCTTTATATCATCTGAGTTCTCATCAAACCAGTCATTAAGTTTCTTGATGGAAGGACCCAGGACCTCTGTAGCAGTGTTGTAGATCTGCTCACTTAGGGCTGCCCAATTTGTTTCCACACTTTGGCCGTCTGGCGAGATAGATTTGAGACGGTCTTCTAAGGTGTCAGTAAATGACTGTTTGATTTTTGTCTTCTTTAGTTTGGTGAAGAAGGTATACAAAATTATATGTTATGGTAATGTATTACGAAAGAATCTAACGTGTACAATTTTTGAGTTAGCATCTTCCACTAGTCCATCCCAAAAAAATTAGCAGCTGCAGTGTTATGATGTGGTTTTATAGAAGAATATTTAAAATACCATAGACAGCCAAAAAGAGTAATGAGGATGTCCTGAAAAGAGGCCAATGCGCCAAGGAAACTTATTTCACAAGTTAGAAAGAAGTAATCCACTTTTTTTTTTTTTTTTTTTTTTTTTGGTGGCTTGTTATGAGAAGAGGAAAGCTGGTATATATCGTAACAACAGGTAAGATTGAAGGGAAAAGAGATAGGGGAAGACAAAGAGAGCAAATACTGGACAGTTTGACATCGTGGCATGTAAAGAAGTCAACAACAGAACTGATAAATTGTACTGGAGGCATGAAGTTGTAGAGAGACGTTATCTCCTACGCCACTAGGCATGGTACTTGAAGAAGAAGAAGTGTTATGACTGCAGCGAATATTTAAACATGTATCACACCCACCTACTTAAATTGTATAATGCGCCATGGAGTCTGAGTTGGTAAAAAATGTCCGGACTACGACTCCGAATTATATGTCATATGACGGGTAACAAAAACTGTAGTCGGACTTCTTAAATTGCATTTATCGGAGTATGTTTTTGGCCGATTCCACAACCTTGGTTTCTAATGTATACCTCCACAGCCCCTGGGTTTTCTACTGCTGTCGTAGATCCTCAGTTTCCTGTCTGCATGTCCTATTCCACGCTCGGGACTTGACCTCCCATATGTGAAAATGAATGCCTTGTCAAAGTTCTCATAACATGAATGAGGTTTATGGGTGCATTAAACTATCTGAGTTTATATTAGTCGTTCCCCGGAGAAGGGTTATTTGTCAGACTTCCGTAGAAAACAAAATGAACACGTGTAGTATAACATTGTATGTGTGAAAGTTAAGATAATAGTAAAGGTAATTCCATAGCAGAGCTGGGTAGACTGGAGAGTGATGATACCGTGAATCGAACCGGGCACCTATGCTGCGAGAGACCAGCTCTCTAACAACTCTGCCAGTCGCACGCTCAAGATAATAGTAAAACAAATAAACAAGGATCTTGTGTGATCTCTTCTGGTGATTGTCTTTAAGTATTGACGCATTTTGTTGTTGTTGATCACCTGACTTGCTTGACTGCCCAGGTAATTCCAAGTACATCTACTCTTTAGAAAGGTCAGGGAACAAAGCAGTAAAGGTACAAGTTATCTCGTAACAGAAACTGCAATAGAGGAATGAAGTGTTAGAGACTTCACCATACCAGGTCCAACTTTTTTAATGAGGTGAGCAGTTCCCTTCTTCGCTGCCTTTGCCTTTCCTAACTCAAGAGCAGAGTCAGGTACCAATTTTCGACCCCAGGGTAGACTGTAGCGTGACGTGACCTGGTGTCAAACCTGCTCCCTTTGCCTCGAACAGCAAGAGTTCTAACCACTCTGCCACTTAGGCGTTTTGGGTATAAATTATTACACCACACTTCATCATCATCAGCTGACATCTCTGCAACGAAGGTTGGCTGTAATGGATCTCCAACGTCTTCTGTCTCTTGTCTTGGTGGTACACTCTGATAGACTCTTTCCTGTCCATCTCTTGATGTTATCTTCCCACTTATAGCGCTGTCTTCCCCTTGCACGTTTGCCTTCAAGTCTGCCTTCTATTATGGTCTTCTGTAAGGTGTTATGTCTTTTTAAATGGTCAAAATATTTTAGCTGTCTAATTTTGACCTCCTACATTAATTCTCTTTTCATTCCAAGGTTTTCTAGGATCTCAGTGTATGTTATCTTTTTTTTCTTGAGTCCTGCCCCAGTCTTCTATACATCCACATCTTGAGAGCCTCAATTATTTCTTCTAATTGCTTACACTTACAAATACTAAAGAAATCCGAGTTCCCATTGAAAACCCACGACCTAGCTTACTTACAATTAAATTTATTCTTGAACTGTATAACTTTGGAACACGATCCTTTAAGTGAAGTTAGCACCCTGTAAAATACCAAAATACAGACTGTCTTCGACTTACGTCGTATACTCGTAAGTACGACTGTCATCTCATACCATATTATATTATTTTCGACTCCCGACATTAGGCCGTAACACAGGGCGTCGGAGTCGGAGTTGGTAGTATTTTAGTGGAGTCGGTTTTAAAAAAAATGCCTGGAGTCCGACTCTGAATTTTATACCAAATGACTTGTAACAAACTGTAATCGAAGTCAGGTATCGGAGCCGGACTTCTAAAATTTCAGGAGTCAGAGTCAGAAAACTTGTTGGCCGTGTCCACAGCCGTGCCGTTAAGTTTAACTACGAAGCACTGTACTCTGGTGTTAGCATTTTTTAAATACGGTACAGTAATTGTATGTTATAATGTGTAACTTGTTTTATTTCATTATAAATAAAGAGTAAAATTAGTTATTAATTATAACAAAACAGATCTACACAGTTTAGCATTCAGGTATGTCAATTGTTAACATATCAGTATGGTTCATTTAGTATATAGTGATTTCCGACGTAAACTCCATCGACTTAACGAGGGGTCATTGCTACGGAACCCCGTCCATAAGTCGAGAACGGTCTCTGTATGATTTGGATTCTGCACCGCTCTGTCGATGGAAATGCAGGAAGTAGATCTTCCTGCCGAAATAAATGTCACATAAGCTGCACTTATTCCAGATTACAGTTACTCTGAAGCTTCTGGTCATCATCATCATTCCTTTTCGCTCCCTGTGGAACATAGGGCAGAAACAGTTGCTCTCCATCGATTTTTATTCTGGGCTATCTTTTTTAGCTGTGTCTAAGTCATTCCAATTTCCCTAGCCTCCTCTTCAACAGTTCTTCTACAAGCTCTCTTTGGCCTCCCCACTCTTCTTTTCTCCTGTGGGTTCCAGTCAAGGGCAGTTCTGGCTGTGCTTGATTTTTCTCTTCTGAGTGTATGTCCTATCCATCCCAACTTTCTTACCTTAATTTCTGTTTGTATTGGCTGAAGCCTTCTGGTAACATCCATGATTTTATCAAGTCAGATCTTTAGAAAGCTTAGTGTTTTTTTTTTTTTGGTCTTTTTAAAGTAGACCACGACAGCTCCCTCGCTGGAGACCCTGACCTACACTGTGCAGTACATTATACTTGTTAAGGCAGAGGAATTACTGTACCCGAGTGTCACAGATGGAAATAGTGCCGCAGTAATCATCCACTTTTGCCCCTCCCCATCTAGTTTATTTTTTTTTGCTACATGAACGAAGGATTCACCAGTGCAATTAACACGTGAGCCATCTGGCAATTAAGCCCTATGTGAAACAGAGAGCGAAGCGCGGAGCATGGTGTAATAGATTCTTTGATCAGGGGAACACACGAGATATTCAGTCTGAGACGGACCTTGGATTGTAAAACTTTCAGGGAAGTAATTACGTAGCTGATATTCGGCAGAGGCGGAAGAGGTGGGCAGTAGGTGTGACTTTCGCATTTGAGAACGATTGAACGGAATTTTTCAATATATACAATGTCTCCCCGATAGCCAGGATCAGTTGCCCAGAAATCTATCTGAATTCACTAGCTCGTTATCTTAAGATTTCTCGTACAGAGTGAAAATTAATAGATTCCGTGGAGTGTTTCATGTTTCTGATTGCGGTAATTTATATACTAGCTTTAAAGTGATTTAGTGTATTTAAAGTTTTCATTATATTTCACTGAGATTTTCTGTGCTAATTAAATAACTTATAGCTAAATTTTCCAGCCGTAAAGTAAATTTGATTACTCGCTATTTTCCCAGTAAGAGATGTTTTAAATTGACTAGTACATACATTAAATAACTGTCTACTGACGGCATATATTATTTACTTCTATCCATTTTATGTAATTTTATAAATGACTAGTGTTCATATCACGCGTTAAAAGAACGATAGGATAAGCTAGACACGTGTGTTTTAAATCTAATTTATAACAGAGTGGTGTAGAGGTCCTATTTTTAACACGTATTAGATATGCTATTGATAATTTGGTTAAATGTTTATATGTTCTTTTCCTAAAATATAGGCTGATCAAACCTGAGTACTAGCGGCTTATTTTTCTTATGGCTATATGAACTATGATCATACGAACTTATAATATTATAAGCATCCAAGAATATTTAATATTGATGAGCTTCTTGCTGCGACCTGTGCGGTCCTATTTTCCTCATTTCCATGAGAGAAAGCAGAATAGAAACATTAAATTATAATATTAACTGGATCAAAACTATTACCAGATTTATTTATATCAATCTCATCAGCCAGCTGCGGCGAACTATAGTGTCAGCAACATTTGTGTAACTTAAACTAGCGTTTCAACCACCTGAGGCTAAACAACCTAGGAACTGTATATGTTCTATTCATCCTACATCGACGATCACCCTACTCCAACCAACTGAAGGCATAGATAACTTATTGTATCCAGGACAAATTAAAACACCGACTCTAGCGACTCCTGTGAAATTTGCAGTCATTGAATATACATACCAAGCTTCGTCTGTTTAATTCAAATGTCATCTCAGTGTTAACATACGGCTGTGAGAGTTGGAAAATAACAAAATCATTGGAGAACAAGCTGAATACATTCGAGAACAAATGTCTTAGAAAACTCATGAACATCAGTTGGAAAGAATTCAAGACTAATCGACAAATAAGAGAAGACTCTAGGCAGAAATATGTCTCCGACTATATAAGGAAAAGACGATGGTCATATATCGGTCATGTCCTACGAATGCAAAACAACAGAATACCACTACAAGCGCTCACTTGGGTTCCTGAGGGTAAGCGGAAAAAAGGAAGACCAAAAGAAACACTCAGAAGAACAATAATAAGAGAAGGAAGAACGTTGGGCCTAAATAATGTGCAAGAGCTAAGAGGAGTGGCGTCAACGAACAACCTGGAGAGCACTGGTTTCTGCCTTATGCGCCGTGTTTGGCGCTTAAAGAATTTATTATTATTATTATTAACTACGGAGAGTCTGGGGCTAGATTTGGCAAAACTAAAATTTGACACTTAATAGTATCATTACTTATTAGTGTATTTCCTTGGAATGCCTGCGACAACTACCGGGGTAAGCATAGTCTGAAAGTGGCCACTGCGTGTATGTGATTTGAATGAACAGAGAAAGAAACTTATGTCTTTTGTTAACATCATATACTTATATGGTTTCTTCTTTTCTTTTTTTTTAAATCTCAATAATCTGATTAGTCACGGGATAGATTACATTAGGAACCTATTCTTTTCCCATCCTGACTATTTCATCACTTATTGTTACCTTTTGATCTTTTGGGTAAATTAACTTCTGTTGGGATCGTCCTTTCTTTTCCTTTACCAGAGGGGAGAATCTATTTGATTAATTTCTATTTTGTCTGTAAACCATGATCTCTTGATGCATATGATTTATGTTGTGATTTTTCTATTTGATAATAAACTTTATTAAACCTTTAGTTATCGTGTCGGTCAACCCCTATTCATTATATGTTATCCATAGTTTGTTTTCACGTTCGTGCGTATTTGTCACAGAATTGTGTGCATGTGAGTGCAGTGTAACTTGTATTTTCGTACAAGGAGAGGAAGTGCGTCTGATTTAAATATCGTCGTCCAGATAGGCTGGATTAGATAAATTATTCTAACCAGAGACTGTCCTTTCTCTTACACGATCACCCTCGTGATAAAAACTATATCTTACCCCTTACTTTTCACATTGTCATGACTATCACCTCTGTTCAGACAGGGCTATAAACATCTATACCTATCTGATAATCCATCCACGACACCGAGGTGCTTTCATCAGAACAAACATTTATAAAGATGTTCTCTTTTCAACTTTTGGATGCAGCATTTATCCCGGTGGCTGTTTCCGTCGTTCGTTATGTGGAGATTCTTTAAACTGGGAGGTTTTTCTGTATTTGTTTTTTTTAATTTTGGCTACATAAAGGGTCACGTCAGTAAAAACAAAAAGTTTCGCATTTTTTCGGAGACATGGTATGATAAGTGGCACGTTAGAAAAACACGATTGCACTTGAAGAACCACCCCTTCAAGATGTAGAATCTCTCTGTCTCTCTCTCTGTCTCTCTCTCTCCCTCTCTCTCTCACACACTCAAATACACACACACACTTATATATGTGTGTATGTGTGTAAAGTTTATGTTGTGAAGTTCCCAGCGTAAGTCAAATGGTAAAAATAAAAGGTAAAGGTAGTCTCATAGCAGATACTGCCGTAAGGGAGTGAAGTGTTAGAGACTTCACTATACTAGGTCCAGCATCGAGTGGTTGGGGGGGGGTGACCAGTTCCCTTCTTCGCTGCCTTTTCTTTCTCTAACAAGTGCAAAGTCAGGTACCCATTCACAGCTGGGTAGACTGAAGCGTGTTGATACCGTGAATTGAACCTCGCACTTTTGCCGCGAGAGACCAGCGCTTTAACCACTTTGTCAATTAGACAATTTCAGTGAAATGGAGAGGCCCAAAAACACATGAAAAAAAAGGGAATTGGAAGTAGATTTTAAAAGATCTAAAAAAGGCAGGGAAAGAACTTTAACGAACGGCACAAGACAGGAAGGATTTATTTGAACTTCTTGAAGGCCCATGCTCCACAAGAGTTGAAGGGGAAATGACGATATAAATAACATAAGAACATTAGGAGCGTGAGCACTGCCCACGCTTAGTTCGCTTCAGGCACAGTTTGGAAAAAGAAAGCAAAAAAATGTTGTTGCTGTTGTTGAACGCGACACGTGCAGGGATCTACACGCAAATATGCGGTGGGGTGACCAGTTCTCTTCCTCGTTGCCTCTTGCGTTCCCTAACTCAGGAGCAAAATAAAGTACCCATTTACTGCTGGGTAGTGCTGGTTCTGGAATCCCCAGGGTAAGAGGTAGAGGGAGGACTAAAGAACACGTGGAGAAGACAAGGAAAGACCTATAGCTGACGTCATGGGACAAGACGACTTGGCGTAAGTTTGTTGAAGTCCTACGCTCCTTGTAGAGCTGATGGGTGATGATGATGATGATGCATCAGTTTTAGATGGGTCGTACCATTTGAAGGATCAGTTTTAGGTGGGTCGTACCATTTGAAGGATCAGTTGTAGATGGGTCGTACCATTTGAAGGATCAGTTTTAGATGGGTCGTACCATTTGAAGGATCAGTTTTAGATGGGTCGTACCATTTGAAGGATCAGTTTTAGATGGGTCGTACCATTTGAAGGATCAGTTTTAGATGGGTCGTACCATTTGAAGGATCAGTTTTAGATGGGTCGTACCATTTGAAGGATCAGTTTTGGATCAGTCGTACCATTTAAAGGATCGGTTTTGGATCAGTCGTACCATTTTGACGCATGTCTTACACCAGCCGCTTTTGTAATAGTTATACCACTGGAGGACACATCGGTATTAGACTAGTCGGTCGTACATCATTGCACCAGCTGTACGTTTAGATATAATGTCATTAGATTATACATCAGGGTCCGTAGTAACAGAAGTAGAGAACAGAGAACTAGGAAGTAAGCGCTGGCTAGACGCGCTCACGAGCACATCTTCTACGTTTTTTTTCAGCCTAAATACAAGGTACATCGGTTATATTAGGGCACATGTCCAAATGTAAAAGACCTTGTGGTCTGGTGTACACCTACTCATCACACACAACATGCAGAAGTGAACATTTACATTCTGGTAGTCAGTGCCGTCTTGCTACTTTGTCAAGTACTATGGCCAGTGGCCTTGGTAATCATGTCTCCAGTACTGTTTATTTTATTTTATTTTTTTAACCAGCGGCACTTGGGCTTTCAGCCCTTCGGCCCAATGACATGTCATTGCGAGGCTGGAGAGCCTGTGGACTTTCCTTCCAACCCGGTCCGGAGCTGCGCTCCTTCCCATCCACAGAGGGTTTATCTCAGGAGCCGTTCAGGTTATTCAGTCACAATCCCGGTCGATGACACTTCTTCAAATGCTCACGCCCGTGCTGGAACCTTGAACACCTGATCGCCAGCGAAATGTGGTAACCATTACACCAGCGAGATCTGTTAAAGATGTGTTCTTTGTTGTATACATATCCATGCTTGTTGTAATGTACATATTAAACATTTTCCACATATTTGTCTTTACTTCTTACATTTATTCTTTCTTGTTCTACTTTTTTTTTTTTAAACGACTCCGGTTTGTGTACTCCTGTTACTTTTTTAATGCTCGCTTCACTTGACTCTCTGTACGTCTGTCACTTAGTTGTCCTTACTTCTGTAAAGCTCGCTTCACTTGACTCTCTGTACGTCTGTCACCACAGCCTATATATATATATTCCTGGTGTCTATAGGGGTGGTACTTCTTCTTCTTCTTCCATCCTTAGCCACCAACCGGCAAAGCAGTATGTGGCCAGTACGCCTAGTGGCGTCTTAGGGCAACAACAAATTGATCAATCTATCGCTGTTTCCACCACGCCTAGTGGCGTCTTTGTGGAACAAATACAGACCGAACAATCTATCATTGTTTCTGTAATCAGATTATTTGGCAAGCAGGTGATCAGCCCACTGGGGTGGTACTTACTTGGCTACAAATTAACAACGACTTGGACTTATACCTGTAAATGTTCATAGTGGCCAGATTGTAGCTTATCATCTTTAGTGGTCAGTAGTCAGCCTAAAACCACCCTTATCATTGTCCTTACTTCTTTAATGCTCGCTTCACTTGACTCTCTGTACGTCTGTCACTTAGTTGTCCTTACTTCTTTAATGCTCGCTTCACTTGACTCTCTGTACGTCTGTCACTTAGTTGTCCTTACTTCTTTAATGCTCGCTTCACTTGACTCTCTGTACGTCTGTCACTTAGTTGTCCTTACTTCTTTCACACGCTGTTTTTAAATTCACTTCACTTTTGCCCTAAAATCTTCCACTTTTTTCCATTATTTCTAGCCGTCTTTAGGCGTGTGCCTTCTATCAGTATTTCTTCAATTTAACTTTATTTTCTCATGCCACTTAGTTACAATTAATCATTTCAGTAGTTCCCACCCTCCATCCTCTTAGTTTCTTTATTTCTTCCGATTAGATTTCTTTACGCCGTCCATTTTCCTCCCATTAAACTTTCTTCTCGGTCTATAAATCTTTTTCCTCATTTATGTTATAGCATACTTTTTTTAAAATTTTTTATTTTCTGCTCGCAGTACTTTTAAATTTCAATTCCCTTTACCTGCATTTGCTTACTCTTACCACATTTAAAACAAAACAAAACATGTCCATTGAAGTTAGTTTCTTCACTATGTAGTGGTGTTGCTGGTATTGTATGATGGTGATATTACTAATTGTAATTGTATGAGGCCAGCTGTGAAGGCTCCTGAGATAAAATGTAGTTGTGAATTGTCAGAAGGCCTTTCTTGCTACCACTACAACCTCACACTTAATTTTTTTTTTTTTAATGAATGTGGCTACGTAAAGTGTCTAGGGTTATGCTATGTAGTGTGGTGTAATAGGTTATAGATATACCCACAGATATTTAACAAGACTAATAATATTAATAAATGTTAAAATACACTGAACTAACTCACGTGTGTAAAATTTTTTGATAGAATTATATTACATTTATTTTGTTCTGGATCAATTTTTTAGGTTGACCAGAACTTAAAAGGATTTAGAGATTATGAAAGAAATGCATGGAATATTATATCATAAATGCAATAGTGTACATATATATGTACTATACTAGTTAGTTTTATTAAAATGTTCTAGTAGTCATCTACTTGGGAGGATAGTTACTGTTTGTGCTGTTGGGGTGGCCTCATCACACCTGTCTATATTGACTACACAGTGTCCAGAAAATGGTGGGAATTTTTATGGGGGTATTAGTAACTACACAGCGTTGGTGAATGTCCAGCAGACCAGAGGCTCACTCATCTGGTAGTTGTAGCTCTGGTGCTGAAATCAGGTGGTCCCACCTCTCCGTGCTGGCGGGCAATAATGGTGGTCTCTGTCACAAGTACTGCACAGATACACTCGAGTAAAGTCACCAACTGAATAGACACTGCTTGGTTGACAACAGAAACTCGCAGCTCTGCAATCAAAGTATGGGCCATGTGTCAAAATCTATTCTCTACCCACGTCTGGACACAACACTGACACAACAACCACATCATACAGACAGGTCAGATCTCTCTGACCAAACAGCACATTTACCATGGTGGTTTTACATCAGATAGATCCTCCCAGACTATAGATTCTGAAAAATATTTATTAGTTGTCTGCCCTAAAAGAGGATAGGTAATATGTTTCATTATTCTCAACACTTGATCTGTCTTGCATAACCCTTGCTGGAGTTTATGTACATTGTTGGTCCCTAGACCCTGACTAGGGCGGGGGGTCTAGAGCAAATCCCTACTTGTTTGTAAGGCTAGATTTCGATATGGCAGTATCAAATCACTCGAACATGAAACAATATTCAAAATATATAAGGAAATAATTTCAATCTTACCAGATTATGAATAAATAACACAGAATTGCTAGCAAAACTCAGCTGAGCTGCTGGCTATAGTATGGCGTCCCTAAACTTCTTACACTTTCTTTCATATGGAAATCACCACACTTTAAAATCTGTGTCTATCACTGAACAACTATTGAAGAATGGCCCCACTTTCGCGTCTGAGCGCTAATGATATGATTGTCTGTGGCCAATCACTGCCTAGGTTTATTTTAAATTTCAAATTTCCTACCATAAAGTCATTTCAGTCATGCTTCAGTCAAGTATGGATGGTTATCTGTTAGTCTGTCCGTCTCTACTTGTGTTTCTACAAAATGTACTTGATTTTTGAACCAACCTTTCTCTCCCCTCCAAAATTTTGTCGTTAAAAGTTATTTTTAGACACTGCCACCACCAATGTCCTTCTCTTCCATACTACGTCGATTTGAACACCTGCGTCTTGAACGTCGTGTTTGTTTGTACAATTAGCGACACTTGTAGATTCAGTACAGTCTGTCGATGATGTGAACAACACTGTCTTTTGTCATTATCTTCAATATTATCTATCCGTCTGTAAAATTAAGAACATATTAGTTCACTGCTCAGAATGGGCCATCCGGCCAGCTAATTTTTATATTCCTAACATAATATTAAGAAAAGAAAAAAGTACTTTTTATTTTTTTGTAATATTCCTGAAACATCTGCGTTTTAGCCGCTGAATTCAAATCAAGGGCTTGGTATCGCAAAAGGCAAAAAGCGTCCAATAAATGGGACTGTGGCGTAAAATTGTATCTATGGTCCCTTCTGCATTACGTCAACTTTGCTTACTTTTCTTTTTATGTCAACCTTGGGAAACGTGACCCCCCCCCCCCCCCCCCCCCCCCCCCCCCCACCCCCCCCCCCCCCCCCCCCCGCCCCCCCCCCCCCTCCCCCCACCCCCCCCCCCCCTCCCCCCCCGCCCCCCCCCCCCCCCGCCCCCCCCACCCCCCCCCCCCCCCCCCCACACCCAAACCCCCCTCCCCCCCCCCTCCCCCCCCCCCCCCCCGCCCCCCCCCCCCCCCCCCCCCCCCCCCCCGCCCCCCCCCCCCCCCCCCCCCCCGCTCCCCCCCCCCCCCCGCCCCCCCCCCCCCCCCCCCCCCCCCCCCCCCCCCCCCCCCCCCCCACCCCCCCCCCCCCCCCCCCCCCCCCCCCCCCCCCCCCCCCCCCCCCCCCCCCCCCCCCCCCCCCCCCCCCAATTGCGTCTCCTTAGCCTTTCTAGTCTCACGCAATCTTTCCAGTCATATTTTTTTTTTCCTTTTTGATCCGCCGTTCCCCTCCTGTCTAGCAAGTCAATTATTATGGAGGATGATGACCCGCGGTCTAGGCGATCATGTACTATTCGCAGCCTACGCATTATGTTTTTATCCTTAAATGTTATCTTTGGAGATATTTTACCGTTGTATCTCTGTCAATTTCACTACACATCTCCCCACTTGAAAACATGCCTATGGCAAGTTCCAACACCAGCGATACACATAGGTAAAATTACTCCTCACGTCTGCCACTACTCTAATTTTGATCACAGGGGTGCCGACTGAGGAAATCTGCACCGACATTCAATTTGCCTGGGATATATTGGATACTAAACTGATAAGGTTGAAGCAACAAAGACCACCTCAGCAATCTTGCGTTTTCATGCTTAGCCTGAGACAAGAACACGAGAGGCTGATGGTCCGTCTCCACCACAAATGTCCTACCATACAGATAGATTTGAAACTTCTTTATTGCCCAGATTAATGCTAAACATTCTTTTCGCTTGTGGAGTATCCTTGTTCCGCCTTATTCAATTTGCGGCTTGCATAAGCGACTGGTTTAAGTTCCCCATCAGGTGAAGATGATCTTTGCAACAAAGCCCCTCCGAGTCCTACATTACTTGCATCGGTTCTTAAGACAAAGTCCTGTGTCAAATCAGGCAGTTTGAGAATAGGCTTGCTAGTGAGTTTTTCCTTTAACTCTTGGAACGCTAGTTCACATTGTGCAGTCCAAATAATTTTATCTGGAAGTCCCTTGCGAGTCAGATCAGTCAGAGGAGCACAAATAGCGTTAAAATTCTTGATGTATTTCTGATAAAATCCGCATAACGACACAAATGATCGCACGTCCTTTTTTGTTTGCGGCCTAGGTGCTCTCTGCAGTTTTTCCAAGTTCTTAGGATCAGGGGTCATATTACCCTGATATACAGTGTGTCCCAAGAATTCCAACTCTTTGCATCCAATACAACATTTTGTTGGCCTAGCAGTTAAATTCGCCTCCCGAAGTCTATCAAACAACATCTCCAGAGCTTCAATGTGTTCTTCAAATGTCTCTGTGGCGACGAGAATATCATCCATGAAATTTGTGATACATGGGTTATTCAGGGGATCCAACAATTTTCGCATCATCCTTGAAAACACACTCGGAGCATTTTTCAGTCCGAATGGTAGCATATTGAATTCATAATGTCCATCCGAAGTGCTAAAAGCCAAATAAGGTCTCACTTCAGGCTTCACTGGGATCTGGTAATAGCCTTTACTAAGATCCACTTTTGAAAAATATTTTGCCTTGTTCAGTCTGGCAAAATAACTGTTTTGTGTCTGGTAATGGATCCACTTGTCCTTCTGTGACAGCATTCAGTTTCCTGTAATCTATGCACAGTCTGTGTTCCCCAGACGGTTTTCTCAACAAAACGACACTAGAACTAAAAGATGATTCACTGTGCGAAATAATCCCCTCCTTCAACAAATACTCTATTTCTTCCTTCAATGCCTTCTCCTTCGCGAACGGAATAGAATAGGCTCTCATACAGATTGGGTTTGAGTCTACCAGTTTCATGTCATACTGTAGCAAATTTGTATGGCCTGGTTTATCTGTTAATACATCTGTATGTTCCTCCAGAACCTTTTGAACTCTCTCCCTCTGGTTTTTAGTCAGGTGCTTACTGACTTTTACCTGTGCTGCTGTTTCACAAGGATGTAATGGGTATTCATGTGAGGTGAGTGGTTCTTTTTGCATCTGGGTTGCAATAGCCAAGGTCAATAAGGGGGTGCTTTCCTGGAGTGGTCTGTCCAGATACTTCTTTAACAGGTTTACATGATAAACTTTTTCCTTCCCCTTTTTGTCAATTTTATAGTTTGTTCTAGACACCTTCTCTAGAACCGTATATGGACCTTGCCAACCAATTTGTAATTTATTCTGGCTTCCGGGTAGTAGAAGCAGCACCTTCTCTCCGACTGCCAGTTCCCTGTCCTTTGCCTTCCTATTAAAATATGCTGCATGTTTCTTCCTGGCTTGTTTCAAATTATCATTTGCCAGTTTCCATCCAGCTTTCAAACGAGTGGTCAGTTCGTTCACATATTGATACGATGAGGTAACAGTCTCTTCCGCCTTCTCATCTGTCCAGGTCCTTAATAGGGTTACATCTGGATCTTTAATATATCATACGTATTTTTCATGGAACCCGTAGGGTCCCGTCCATTAGAAGCACTATAGTGAGGACTTTTCTTCCTGGAATCATCACTCACAAATCGACCACTACCAATTTTTTTCTTGGGTTTGTCTCCCCACTTTAGATTGCTTATGAGAGATCTTCGCTCTCTTTTCTGTTATTCCAGTTTATATAAGTTAGACCGAGGGATTGTCATCTTATCCTGGGTTAAATTTCTTCTTTGTACTCTTCGCATAGTGGCCATGTTAATCCATTCAAGTGAAGACTGGGTGTGAAAAGGGGGCTCCCATTCCACTTTGTCTACCCGAGTATAATTAGTTTTCCTTTCAGCCCTAAAGTTGCCCCGTGGCGTTTCTAGGTCCTGCACATATTTTCCCTTTGTGGGTGTTCCCTCATGAAATACGCCACATGCTTCTACAAAGTTTTCAACATCGACATTTACGTCGGGCCAATAGTATTTTCGAGCAATCTTTTGGCAGATGGTACCGACTTTCTCATGGTCACCATCTTTTCCAACATGTAAGCTCCTTATTAAGTTTGCCCTATATATCTTGGGAAGAACTAACTGTCCGTGACCAGTGGATCTAGTTCCTGTCTTCCTGTATAATAGTTTGTTCTTCATGAAATATTCCCCCTTGCTCGGAGGTGTGTGGCATTTGGGCAATTTTTTAAAACAGGGCTTGAGTGTCCTATCCTCAGCCTGCGCCTTCCTCATCTCCTCTGGATGAGCATTTATAGGTTCACCTTCTTCCTCCTTCTTCTGTGACCTGGTCTGCACTGTCGCCATGATCACAGGTTTCTCGGGATTCCCCAAGAAGACGTATCTACACCCCAATATCAGAGGGTAGATTGGTTCATCTATCACTGCTGCTCTGATTTCTCCTTCCACATAGCGAGTTTTCACCGTTATCCTTGCGATGGGAAGTGTCATGAGTGGTATGTCCTTAGTCGCCCCTTGTATTTCCACTGTTTCTGTGGTATACTGACTTGGGTCCACTAGGCTAGACTTCACAACTGAATCATAATCCAATCCTGTATCATAAAGGCACCTTATGGTGACCCCATTACAAATAACATCCTCACAAACTGGGGGGTGATAAGGTTCCTGTTGTCCCTTAGGATTAACCTTTAATCTTTGCGTCCCCGACTTCATTGCAGCAATGTTTGAAGGTTTCCTTCTACAAAATTCGGTGTTATGGTTATCCTTCTTGCACCATTTACACCATCTTTTTCCTTGGTTCAACGGTTTTCTTTCATTGAACTTTTGGTCATTGAACTGTGAGTTTCTGTCGCGATAGTCATTTCTTGGCCGCTCAAAGTTTGTCCTACCTTTATTTCCCTGCTCTCTAGTATCAAATTTATTAAATTGCTGTGGAGCTTTAAAATTGTCTATGTGCTTCTTTTTAGCACCATTTACCTCTGCCTGGGCTGCCTGATACTCTCAGCAACATTTAAAATTTCCCCCAACTTCTCTGCACCTTGTTCCATGAGAAATTTTCTCATGTCTGGAGCCATGGACTCTCTCAATTGCTCAATCATGATCATTTCTTTAAGATCTTGGGTCTTCCCCAGAGCCGTCCATTTCTCCAAATAGGTTTCTAGTCTAGCAGAGAATTGGTGGTATGTCTCCCCAGACAACAGTTTGGCATTTCTAAATTTCTTACGATAAAATTCACCATTCTTCTCGTATCTTAATAACAAAGCCTGCTTTAACATGTCATAATTGTCTTGGTCTTCCCTGTTCATTTTAGCAAATACTTCATAAGAAGTACCTCTCAATCCTTGTGATAGCTTTAAGCTCCACCTCTCTCTCTCTAACCCATATGTAGTAGCTAATAACTCAAAACGTCCTAGGTACCCCTCTATGTCATCGTCTTTTTCAACAAAATGGTCTAAATGAAACCCCATAGCGGAGTTTGAGGCTCCCAGACTAGGCGTAGCATCTGAGGCAAAAGGGCTGGCACCATTTTCAGGAGCCTGGCCTTGTAATTCCAGCTCCCTTAGTCGTAATTCGTGCTCCCTTTGCAACCTTCTATCTTCTGCCTCCCTTTCGGCAGTCAACCTTTTTTCTTCTGCCTCCCTTTGCAACCTTCTATCTTCTGCCTCCCTTTCGGCAGTCAACCTTTTTTCTTCTGCCTCAATCTGCAGCCTCTTAATGTCTCTATCAGCCTCTAACCTCTTCTCTTCAGCTAACCTCCTTTCTTCCCGTTCAATATATTTATCACATTCAGCCGTTACGTATTGAATTAAAATTTGACCATCCATTCCCATCTCCTTCGCGGTGAGCACAGCAGCTGATCTAAATTTTGCCAGCTCCGCCATACTTTTTAGACAATATAATAATATACAAGCTAAATTTCTAACCAGTAAATACACTAAGTACTTCTTATGACTATAGTCTAACTAATTCTAACTAACCAGTTAACTAATTAATTATTACTGGCTGTGAAGATTCACCAACTTTTATCTGCAGGGACACTTTTAATTTTAAAGGGAATTTTACAATTTATTTCCCTACTTTTATTTCTCCCACCAGGAGATCCTAATATTACTGTGGGGCTAATTATCCCTGGACAAGACCCCAATTTAAGTAGTGGTGTTGCTGGTATTGTATGATGGTGATATTACTAATTGTAATTGTATGAGGCCAGCTGTGAAGGCTCCTGAGATAAAATGTAGTTGTGAATTGTCAGAAGGCCTTTCTTGCTACCACTACGACCTCACACTTAATTTTTTTTTTTTTTTAATGAATGTGGCTACGTAAAGTGTCTAGGGTTATGCTATGTAGTGTGGTGTAATAGGTTATAGATATACCCACAGATATTTAACAAGACTAATAATATTAATAAATGTTAAAATACACTGAACTAACTCACGTGTGTAAAATTTTTTGATAGAATTATATTACATTTATTTTGTTCTGGATCAATTTTTTTAGGTTGACCAGAACTTAAAAGGATTTAGAGATTATGAAAGAAATGCATGGAATATTATATCATAAATGCAATAGTGTACATATATATGTACTATACTAGTTAGTTTTATTAAAATGTTCTAGTAGTCATCTACTTGGGAGGATAGTTACTGTTTGTGCTGTTGGGGTGGCCTCATCACACCTGTCTATATTGACTACACAGTGTCCAGAAAATGGTGGGAATTTTTATGGGGGTATTAGTAACTACACAACGTTGGTGAATGTCCAGCAGACCAGAGGCTCACTCATCTGGTAGTTGTAGCTCTGGTGCTGAAATCAGGTGGTCCCACCTCTCCGTGCTGGCGGGCAATAATGGTGGTCTCTGTCACAAGTACTGCACAGATACACTCGAGTAAAGTCACCAACTGAATAGACACTGCTTGGTTGACAACAGAAACTCGCAGCTCTGCAATCAAAGTATGGGCCATGTGTCAAAATCTATTCTCTACCCACGTCTGGACACAACACTGACACAACAACCACATCATACAGACAGGTCAGATCTCTCTGACCAAACAGCACATTTACCATGGTGGTTTTACATCAGATAGATCCTCCCAGACTATAGATTCTGAAAAATATTTATTAGTTGTCTGCCCTAAAAGAGGATAGGTAATATGTTTCATTATTTAGGTAATATGTTTCATTATTCTCAACACTTGATCTGTCTTGCATAATCCTTGCTGGAGTTTATGTACATTGTTGGTCCCTAGACCCTGACTAGGGCGGGGGGTCTAGAGCAAATCCCTACTTGTTTGTAAGGCTAGATTTCGATATGGCAGTATCAAATCACTCGAACATGAAACAATATTCAAAATATATAAAGAAATAATTTCAATCTTACCAGATTATGAATAAATAACACAGAATTGCTAGCAAAACTCAGCTGAGCTGCTGGCTATAGTATGGCGTCCCTAAATTTATTACACTTTCTTTCATATGGAAATCACCACACTTTAAAATCTGTGTCTATCACTGAACAACTATTGAAGAATGGCCCCACTTTCGCGTCTGAGCGCTAATGATATGATTGTCTGTGGCCAATCACTGCCTAGGGTTTATTTTAAATTCAAATTTCCTACCATAAAGTCATTTCAGTCATACTTCAGTCAAGTATGGATGGTTATCTGTTAGTCTGTCCGTCTCTACTTGTGTTTCTACAAAATGTACTTGATTTTTGAACCAACCTTTCTCTCCCCTCCAAAATTTTGTCGTTAAAAGTTATATTTAGACACAGCTACCACCCAAAAACCCTCTCTTCCATACTACGTAGATTTGAACACTTGCGTCTCGAGGTCGTGTTTTTTTGTGCAATTAGCGACACTTTTAGATTCAATACAGTCTGTCGATGATGTGAACAACACTGTCCTTTTGTCATCGTTGTATCTCTGTCATTTCACTCTACTTATTGTTTTAAAACAGTGCTTCTCTGCGGCTACTTTACTCGTGCAGTTTGAAAAAGAAATCCTTGCACATTTTTTTCCTGTGCACTAAATATTTTTGGAAAATGAAATAGACGATGACTAAAAGATAAGAAGCTGCAGTCTAGCATCATGTCACGGTCGAAAACAAATAAATTAAAAATTCAATAATGGATACATAATGAATTGCAATAGGAGCAGAAGTTGCGAAGAGGTGTGATCATCTACGCCAGTCTCGCCATGGTTCTTGAAAATATTCTTGCATTTCCGTTTCTTTACTTTAAATAACTCACTCGCCAGCCTCAATATCCGTTTCTTACACTTTATTTATTTTTTTTTTCTGTTTTTCTTTGCTCTTTCAAATTAACTTTTTTTTGTTTGTTTTAAAAACTTAGTTTAATGATCTCCCTACCACTCTCTTCCTGTGTATCCGCATGACCTTGCACAGACTGTTGGGGGTGTGCCTGGCTGGTTAAATACGATCAGAAAACACCCGTACCTGGGCTGCTTGCATATTTCTAAGGAATGGCCAAGTTATTTGAGTGCACGAGATATTTCCAGAATATTTTAAAAATAAAAGCCAAATTTTATTTCACTTCTGAGGAAAAGGTGAAGAAGAAGAAGAAATACAGGAAGGTTACATGCCTTATGCATGAAGCAACACTCAGTTGAGAAATAACGATCTTTGTTTCAGTAAATATCAAAATGAAGAAAACCAACTTGAAAGTGAGTTCTCATTTCGTATGTGACTTCAGTTTGTCGGTGAAAAACCACTTAAGTTAAAAATGGGTTTGGATGATTAAAAACAGTGAATCCAGAAAATCACTTACAAACCGGCAAATGAAACAAAAGATAATAGTCTTCCTGATGCGAGGTTCTATGTTCGCCATTGATTTTTGCATTAGAAAGCGCTTTACGTCCTTCAGTCTGCCGCTGAAAAGTGAATTAGAAGTTGTACTGTCTGAATTCAGTCGAATTCGTTACAAGTACCGCTTTGTTTGACCTGGTCACATGGAAGGATGGAAGAAAGGTCATATATGGTGGGCTGAGTTATTGAATGGTCACTCAAATGGACGAGGGTTGTGATGAGTGAGTTACATTTTGTGTTTTGTCCTGGCATAAAGGTTCGTGTAAGGTGCATTGAGCTTTGTGTGATGTAGTTGCACAAGAGGAAGGAAGGAGAGTCGGGGAAATGAATGTATAGAAGTTCCTGTTACTATGTTTATTATTGTTATTCTTACTTAAGTTCACTGAAGAATATATGCATATACCAAAGGGAGGTGAAAATGCGAGAAGAAATGCTCATTAATATTATCTATTCAACACGCTGAAAATTGGAACTACCAATGAGTGTAACTTTGGCGCTGATAAAATGACTGCTGAATTTCTGCTTCAAAGTTGCCCAACATATGCGTGATACGGGTCTTTTCTGTTGTTGAGACATACCATGCCCTGAGCTAGGGGTGTAAATCATAAACATTAACAGATGAATGGCCAAATCAATCTCAAACATGTCTTTTTGTGCAGCACATAATCTACCAATATCACGACCTATATGGTGCGCAAAAAGACCCTTAACAATGCGGAACAGAGAAATGTGACGCTTACACAAAGCCTAGAACAGTGACATTACTATATAGTGTATGACAATAAATAATGAGGCTGCTGTAAAACTGGTAAGGAAACAAATATATAAATTTTTAAAATAGAATGGTATGAAATCGGTTATACAAGTTAACGGTACACAGGAAACATGGAACGTTTCAGTTTTTACCCTTCGTCAGCCACAGTTACAAACAGGTGACGAGGACAAGAATTACATATAGGTACTACAAAAACATACGATGATACACCAAATGAGTGATACAAGCAGATGGAAAAATTAAACAACAACGATGATGAGCGAAAAAAGAACAATACTAATGCAAGAAAATCGTAAAACCTGAAAGAAATATCTAAACAAGGAAGTAAATAATCAACGAAACGTAAAAAGATAATGAACAAAACTATTAACACAAGAACAAAGTCACTTAGCTATATTCTTAGAATAATACACTAGGATGGCTTGTCCGATTGCGTCTAGGAAGTGACGCATAGATAGCGACAAATAAAAAGGATACGAAACGAAACAAAACAAAAACATAAAAAGATAGATCGGAAAAACGACGGCGGAAGAAATAAAGAAGTATGAAAAAGAGACCAGAATTTAGGCAAAATGATGCAGGACATTAAGGCCCTTGGGAGATAGACTGCTCATTTGAAAAATGAGGCGATTCTCCAAGGAAAAGCGAGGGCGGTCATCACCCACGCAAGAAAGGAGGGCAGTAACATTTATATCCGAATTACCTGAATGGTCAGGCCTATTGAAATGAAGAGCCACCGGTGTCGGTTTGCCATGATAAATGTCATTCAAGTGCTCATGAAACCTGTATGCCAAACGTCTGCACGTTTCGCCAATATAAGTAATGCCACACCTCTTGCAAATGACAGCATAAATCAGGTTTCTGGATTCGCTATAGATGGCATACTGGATGATGATGACTATGTAGTCAATAGTAGAAGGTACGCCCGACAGTGGACAAACAGAGAAATTCCAGAGTAGGCAGTCTTTCTTTCTCTGGCACACCTTTTGTGTTACTTATTTGACATGATTTTTTTGTTCAAAGGGATTTTCACCGGAGCATCACTAACTACGTCTGTTTATGGGGGTCGTATATTTTTTTTTTATTGTTTATTTGGTATGTAATTATCTTACTTCTCGCTTTATTTCTCCTCTGTTTTTGTTAGTTTGTCCCTGACTTAGACCATGTGGCTGTAATAACAACATATTTATCGAGGCCCATGTAGTTTACCCGACGTCATATCTTTCATATATCTGATGGCACTTCAACGCGGTGAAGAAAAATTGCTACCGATATCTGTAATCCTAAGCTTGTTTATAAGGTGCGACAAAGGAAGTTTGAAAACAGTCTAGCTACATTGTTAAAATGTAAATACGAGTAGATGTAGAAACAGCCAATGCGTTTATGAGAAAAATTTCCTCTTAGATATCTATCCAAAGATAGATAGTTAGTCCGAAATACTATAGAGAGACAGACAATAAAGCGGTTTGTCCATCTCATGAGAATGGAGCCCAACACATTGTCTTTGTCCATTAACGCCTGTCTCAGAGTGTCTTCTCGAAGTATATTTAAGACTCACAGTGTTTCTTTTACCTCGAGGATTCCAGAAGGAAGACTGTCGTGTTATACTTTCAGCCAGGGCTGTGAAGGCGGGAGTCGGAGTCGTAAAATTGGTGGATTTTTAGTGGAGTTGAAAGTCGGAATCGGAAAAAATGTCCGACTCCGAATTTTATACCATACGACTAGTAAGAAACTGTAGTCTGACTTCTAAAATTTCATGTCCGGAGTCGGAAACATTTTTTGGCCGATTCCACAACCCTGCTTTCAGCTGTTTTCTTACTTACTTACTTAGTCGTTCCTCTTCTACCGTGAGGTGTAGAGGTTTGTAAGATAGAGAGCCATACTATTCTATCGGTTGTCTTCCTCCTGGCTTGGTTCCATTCTAGTCCTCGGTCCTTCAAAGATTGTCTATTGTTATCCTCCCAGCGGACTTTGCGTCGTCCTGGAGGTCTGGATCCCTGGCTCTTAGTTTCCCATGCTTGCCGTGGTAGCCGATCTTCTCCCATTCTGCAGACATGGCCAGACCATCTCAGTTGGGACTGTTCTACTTGGGTCTGCAGGGGTTGGGTTTTTAGGCCTTGACGTATCGTCTGGTTGCGGACCATGTCTCTTCTGGTTACTTCAACCAGAATGTTCTTCCTTGCTAAACAGTCCCAGAGTTTGATCCAGGGTACCTTGTCAAATGCCTTTTCCAGATCTAAGAAGCAAAGATGGATCTCACTCTTATACTCAAGAGCCTTTTCACTCAACTGTCTGAGTGTGAAGATTAGGTCTTGAGTACTTCGATTTGCTCGGAAGCCACACTGGACCTCATCCATTTGTGGCTCAGCTAGGCATCTGAGTCTCAGCTGTTTTCATCCGTATCAATATATGTTCTTTCCAAAGCCATCATCTTTTTCCTCACCTCTTGTAATGCTTCTATTTGACTTAATGCACGCATTAATGACAGTGTTTATATGTCTTGGTTGTCGTTTGTGCTCTTTTCTTTTCAGAGGTATGCAACATGACTGCGCTAACATCTGAGTTGAAAAATCGGATAAAACAAGCTGTAAGAAGTCTTCGCGAATTCTTCACATGACATACATAGTTCGCGAGTTACTGACACATTATATGCCTATACATATGAAGTTTTACAGAAAAACGTTGCCGAATGAGATTTTTTTTTTAACAAATAAAGTCTGTGAAATATTCGCAAAGATTAAAACATAACAATAAAGAAGTGCGCACTTTTGCGCTGTTTTCAGAGAGGCAGGCTTATTTTAAACATTTTTTTTTATTTAGCTTGATTTTTGTTGTTGCTGTCTGCTTCAGCGGAGTGTAAATACATTTTAAAGAAACTATATTTAATATCGTTTAATGTTTCTGGTGTTATCCAGTCTTGCTTCTTCTTTTCCTGGAATCCCAAGCATGATTTGCTGCTTTCCTTATATATTGTTGAAATGGTGTTGAATTTCTGGTTTATATCATCAGTCGATGTCTTTTCCTGACTATTGGCAATTTGATATCGTTTCTTAGATCAGCCGCAAAAGCGTTTCTGGTAAGGGGGTCCTTCAATTTGCTGATGTCAAACCTTTTCTGTGTAGTTACAGTTGGTCCAGCAGTTCTGATTTTCACCTTCAGTTTTGCTACTACTAAATGGTGGTCACTTCCCACATCTACACCTCTTCTTACCTTCACATCTTGTAATGCATGTCTCCATCTACCATTAATCATCATGTGGTCTATCTGGTTTCTGTCCCGACCATTTGGTGATTCCCATGTTAATTTGTGAATTTCTTTGTCTGGGAAAAGTGTTCCTCCAATGACCAGGTTGTTAATGCTACAGAAACGTATTAATTTATCCCCTTTATCGTTTGCTGTTCCGCTGCCGCATTTCCCCATTACTCTTTCATTATATGTATTATGTGTTCCAACTTTCGCATTGAGGTCTCCCATTACTACGATAAGATCGTATCTAGGTGTGTCTTCCATTTCTTTTTGCAGTTGTTGATAGAATTCATTCTTGACCTCTTCGTCGCTGTCATTTGTTGGTGCGTAGCATTGTATTAATGTAGTGTTGGTGAATCTCCCTCTCAGTTTTATTCTTATCAGTCTGTTGTTGGTGGGTTTCAATTCCAGTAGTTTTTTTGTTTTTTTTTTTCGTACGCCCGCTAATACTCGAGGCGAAATCTCAGGTTATTATTTATGTCTAACCTGACATTGATTTTACGTGAGTATCCCTTTATTTCTTGTACAGAGACAGGTGTCCCTCGCCATTCAGGCAAATACTCGCCGATTTCGGAGGTACCCATTGCAGCTGGGTCGGCTCAGGAGCCGTCAGTCCCTGGTCGACGACACTCCTTCAAATGTCCTCGCCAGGTCTCGAGTTAATCCAGTCCAAATCCCGGTCGACGAAAAATCCTCAAATGCCGTCGCCCGGGTTTGATCCTGTATCACCCGGTCGCCAGAGCGGTGTTGTAACCACTACGCTAGCGCGGCAATTCCAGTCGTGACTTTCTATTCCTTTCTGTAGAATAATGGCTACACCTTCATTGTGCTGTCCATCCTCTCTTCCAGAGTAAAGTACTGTTTCTCCTGCTGCTGTTTTAACTTTTCCTGTCCCTGTCCATCTCCTCTCGCTTATCCCTAGAATGTGTAATCTATAGTTTCTCATTTCCGCTGTGACCTGTTTTAGTTTTCCCGTCTTGTTCATTGTCCTGACATTCCATAATCCTATTCTTGTTTCACGTTTTGCGGTCAGGACGTCCGTTCTCGTGTTAGTGGCTTCATTTCGGCTTTCACCACTGACAGTCATACGAGCCTCAGATCCGGATGTCCATCTCGCAGCAAAGTTTGTTCATTTGTTGTCGTTTCCGTAACTTCGTTTCTTTTTACGTAGACATGGGTGTCGGCTCTATGCTAAAACCCCCAACCTGGAGGACCAGGGTGTCTGCTTTAGTCTGACCCCTACCCGCGCAAACCTGTCCAGCTTGGTAGAACCTTCCAGGAGTAAAACTCCCGCTGGCATAACTCTGCGAGTAATTAGGGTACGCAAGCCGCCATACCTCGACAAGGTATTGACACCTGTGATGGCAGAAACTCAAACATACTACTCTGGATTTACAGCACAATTAAAAAATAGTTAATGCTAAAATTGATTGGCGCCCCGGGGACCATAGCCCAAGTTTCCGGTACCTAAATCCAGACCTGGTTTTACTGTAAGCATATCGTACAATCATGCACAATTATTAAAGAACAAGCGTCACTGTGCGTAGGCTGGGCTCAGCTTAATTCCTTAGATTTAGGAACATGCACTGGTTATGAACAACATCCGTTCCCTTACGTTTGTGTCGGGTTATCAAGAACGAAGTGTGTTTCCCAAGTTATCAAATTTAGGGGGAGGGGGAACGGAAGGGGGAGAAAGGAACATATGAAAGATGGAAAGTACCCGGTATTGTCGTAAAGTGAAACCACTGAGGTCACTTGGTGCAGCAGCACAAAAAGGTAGTGCGAACTGACGGATAGTTATTTGGGGTAGGAGGAGGTGGTGTGCAAAACGTAAGCGGCGGGGGGGGGGGGGGGAGAAGAGGAGGGAGTTTGAAGTCCTATGAAAATAATAGAAGGTAGAAATGAAGGCAAATGTGAAGTGCAAATACAGCGCTTTAAGTGGGAAGATAACATCAGGAGATGGACAGGAAAGAGTATCAGGTTGAGCCATCCAGACAAGAGACAGATAACGTTGGAGATCCATTGCAGTCGACCTTCGTTGCGGAGGTGGCAGCTGATGATGATGAGGATGAAAGAGAATTAATTGTTAGACCAGTAGGTCCCTTTTTCTGTTTTTCCCCCTAACGACTCCAATGTGTGTATGTGTGTGTGTGTGCGCGCGCGCGTGTGTGTGTGTGTGTGTTTAACTTCTCGTGAACCTTAGAGAATATTATATCTTTTTTTGTTTTCTTAATACTTCTCCGAGACCCCCCTCATGGCTGTAATGAAAACCTTGCAGTTCTTGCTGTGGGTTTAGGAACTACTGAAGACCGTGAAGTAAAGTAAGTTCACAGACAGAAATAAGAATAGTTGGTTGGGGACGGGAGGGTAGGTATGTAGGTTTGCTTGTTTTTGTATTGACTGATTGATTGGTATGTGGTTAGGTATGTAGGCAGATTGGTTTGTGGTTATTGGTAGATATATAGCTTGGTCGGTTGATAGAAAGATATATAAGTAAATGTGTTGAAGAAATAAACTTTGAACAGGACAAATCTTTCATAGTTGGATCAGTCATTAACTATTTTTGAGAGATTATCTTCCATTTGTTTCCCATGTGTAGTTCTGGGGGGGGGGGGGGGGGGCTATGTCGTAAGCGACAATTAATTTGAGGTTTTCTTTGGGGGTGGTAACTTACTTAATTGATAAATCACAACAGAAACTTCCGCATTAAAAGCATATGCTTTGAATAGGGCGTCCTGAGTGAGGCCATCTGCAGTGGCGGATCCTTGCCTCATAAAGAGCAAGGAAGGAGATGATGATGATGATCTAGCCATGTGCTCCATATAGCTCTAGGTGATCTCCATGAAGACAAAGAAAGAAAACGACTTCTTCTTCTCCCCCAGGCGTGTCGTAGAAGACAACTAAAATCAGTTTGTTACGCATGGGTCTGGCAACCTCATACATAATGAAGTCAGTGGCGTACACAGTGGGTGCGGTGGGGGGAAGGGGTTCGCCTGGGGTGACACTCAGGAGGGTGGTGCCATCGGACACTATTATGACAGTACTCAACTGTTTAAAAATTTAAGTACAAGTATTTTTTATTTTGGCGTGTGTAATTATAGGGGTGGGGGGAAAGATCTTTCCCGCGTATCGAAGTAATTTAAGTACGCCCCTGCGAAGTATCTAACACTTTACTCTCCTGTGACATTATCTACTAAAAGAATTAATAACCTGTTGTCATATCAACACACTAACTGGGAGACGGTTACCGTAACCTTAAGATTGCGTGAAGACTACTACTGTATGTGGCCCACAAGAACATACCTCCAACAGATGGACTCAATAAATTCTTCCCTGAGTTGGTACACCCCATTCGTCTTGTGACCTTTCATTACGCAGATACTAAACCCCACCATATTCTTGCTATTCACAGAACGATCCGTAGGTCCAAATATTTACTCCAAGTAGAGAGATTTGGGGAGCCCGGCACGCTGCAAGCACTTGTTAACACTGGGGTGTTTTTATTTAAGTAGACCGGAGAATTCTGGGGGAGAAATATATAAGTTCCTCTATGTCGGTTAGGACTGTAAGACAAACTTGTGCATGTACTTTATATACCTGTATGATAAAAATAGAGTGGAGGAACGAATGAAGGAAGGACTTAGATTCGAAAAGGTAGAATTTACGTACTGGGGGGGAAAGGTCGAAGTGAATAGCAATGGTAATGAAGGGGAGGTTATATTGTTTGTGAGACGGTTGTTGTGTGTCTTATGTACTGTATTTTAATCTTCAATATGCGGGGTTGTCATTGTATAATTTATGCGCATTTCTGGTTTGTAGCGTATAATTTATACATGGGCGCATACTGTTACATGTATTAGCAGAAAACCTATATGTTATACTTGCATGTACATGCAGAAAAATACACACACACATACGCAGGGCCGACCCTTGGGCGGTGCAAGTAGTGCGGCCGCACTGGCGTCGATTTGGGGGCGACTTCGAAATTGATTTAACAAACAAAAAAAAGCAAAATAAACGTTATGAAAGATCAAGGAAAATGAAACAAAAAGCTTCAAATTAAAAAAACAATTTATTTAGTTATATTCTTCTTCGTCTTCCTCGTTAGTCCTGAAAAGGACGTTGGTTGCGTTGTGTCCGTTTGCTGCGATATCTGCGCCTTTCGGCCGACACATCCGACTTCAGCACGGCATTTTTTGGGACCGGTTTTGCCTTCCCTCTTCGATCCCTACTCTCTCAGCCAGACTGCAGTGATGCAGCCTGTTTCCAGGACCACCACGTGGAGGTGGAGTAGGGTCTTGGTCAGCTCTGGTTCGCTGACCCTGACGCAAGCAGTCAAGCTATGGGTCGCTGACTGCATTCTCTATTGCTGCATCTTTGGGTCCCATTTGCTTATATGAACTTGGTCGTTTTCCGGTAAAATCGCAGTGATTGTTGCCGAACGTTCCGCAGTGAATATGTGTATTATAGAGTTAGGATTATGGTTAGGGTTTGGGTTCTTCTTCTTCCGTCCTTAGCCACCGACCGTCAAAGCAGTCAGTGGCCATTACGCCTAGTGGCGTCTTAGGGCAACAGCAGATAGGTTTTCTTTGCCATTGTTTCCCATCACGCCTATTGGCGTCTTTAGGGCAACGGCAAATCAATCCATTTGCTGTTGTTTCCGTAATCGAAGTGACTGGCAAACGGGTGATCAGCCCGTTGGTAGGGTTTGGGTTAGAGTTAACTATAACCCTAATCCTAACTCAAAAATCCCCATATTCACTGCGGAGCGTTCGGCGACAATCATTGCGATTTTACCCGTTTTCCTATATGTCTATTATTCCGGAAAAAAAAAAACGCACACACACACAAATTATGCATTGAACGCCTGTTTGTCATTTAGATGAATAAAGAAAAAAAATTACCTACAATAATATTTGAGAAACGTAAGAGAAACATAAACATATTATGTTATTATAAAGAATGAGAACCGCTATGGTTAGAACACTGGCTTCCGAGCTCGGTGGTCCATGTTCGATCCCCAAGTGAGGTCGGATTTTTTAGAGCGCAAACGGGGTCGACCCAGCCTCATGAATTAGGTACCAGAGCAACTTCTAGGAAGGTTAAAGGCGGCCAGCGTTAAATGGGCCTGACACAATATTCCCCCAGTATGCCTCAGTGGGTATCGGAGTCACTAAGAGGCATGGCGTCCGCCTCTGATTCTCAAGGTGATGGGTTCGCTCCCAGGGCAGGGAATATAATTGATGGGCACTTTTTTTCAGAACCAGTGGTTCCTCATGATGTCATGCTCTACCTGACCTCCTGGATAGTGGAATCGGAGGCCTGGCCTTCTCGAGTAAGGGCGAAAAAAATAGGAGGTCCCGTACGCACGTTAAAAACCCCTCAGCAGTTGGAAATCGTAAAGAGTAGGCCATACGACCGCTTCCCGTGCAAGATTTTAAAATTAGGAAACCTACCCACCACAAAAATATTTATATAATGTTTATATTTATAGCCGGTGCTACGGAGTTCGTGCACTGTGCTGAGATCCTCCTTGTGTGGGTCTAAGGGAGGAGATCGGAGCACTGATGGAGTTGTCCGTGTGCAATGAAGACGGTCCTTAAAGCGAAACCATCTCAATACCATTAAAATGAGAAGGAGGGGGGAGGGGGTGGAATCACGAGACCTCGCACCATCTTGAAAAATTCCGGCTCTGCTGAAACAAACGCGCACACACACACACACATGTACACATATGCAAACACATATATGTACACACACGCGCGCGCATACAGAACCACACTCATAATATCTGCATTCTGTCTCTAAGCTTAGCGCGGGAAGGTAATGCTTCATTTTACTGTAGCCTGTGTAAGTATACACAGCCCCACCTTACCAGGTGACACCCACACCTGTGTGCATACATTCACCCACATTATATAATGTCCCAGTGCCATGACGTCATATAATTAGCACGGCGATGTACGTGTACTGCATATTAACACACCTGGCTGACGTAAACGTGGAGCAAGAGAAGACAAAGTTCAGAGAAGAGCGAGAGAGATAGAGAGAAAGAGAACCAGCACGAGACAAAACCTGGTTAATATCGCTGTCTTGCTGTGTTGCCATATGCAAACGTGCTTGTGTATACGTGGGTGAATGTTATGCATGCTCTTCCAGTTAAAAAAAAAAAAAAAATGTTATATTGCTTTTTTTATTTTTTTTTTTAAGGATTAGCGAAGGTGTGCTTGTAATATTTAAGGCGGGAGTAGGGTGGGGTAATGGTATAGGTTGGCCCTGGAGTTGGTGTTGGTATTTTCAAGCAGAAGTGAAACAGTTTAGAAAAGCCAGATGTATTTTTGGTTTGGTTCGTTTTTTGCCGTCTTGTGGCGAGGGGCGTTCCTTTCAACCTAATTGGTTAAATCAGAGCGCATTTACCATCCAAAAATAAGTGAACCCCGTTCACTGCTAACCCGATCAGCGTTGATAGATACTAAGTCCTGAAAAGGACTAACATTTTCTATCTGCTAGCGTAAAAGCCCTAAAAAGAACTCGCCAGCTACGCCAACGCTGCCGAGCTTAGGTTGAAGCCAGGTCCGTGTTGTCCGTGTGCAATGAAGACGGTCCTTAAAGCGATTTTGTTTTTATACATGATGAAGGTAATCATGGGCGAAAAAGTGCTATATGCCAGACAAGATCTTTTACAGGTGGGCATGCGCCCTAATATAACCAATAAACCCGTGTGTGTGGTTGAGTGGAACGCGATTCGCTGAAACGAGGCAAAATTCCTTTTAAAAACGAGCGAAGAAATTAGAAAAATAAATAAATAAACACACAAGAGTAAAACATGAACATGTGTACGTGACTCTCGTGTGGATAGTATCACTAACATCTGTTCTACGGTATGCATAATAGCCCCTTCAGTCATAACTGACTATGGGGATGCGCCCCTGAGGTGACAGCCCTCAGCTGCTTATTTTCCTGATGCTCCTTTCGACATTTTCTCCTTTCGACATTTTCTCCTCTCTTCGGCTTGTTGTGTGAGCTTCTTTTCGCCCAATCTGAGGTGGCGCCGTAAATAGCATCGCCACATGGTGCGATCGGCAGCTTCATTCTCCCACGTTGCTGGATTTATGTCTAGTGCTCTCATATCTCTCTTGCACACATCTTTGAACCTCAGCTGCGGTCGCCCAACTGTTCCTATAAAATGCGTAGTCCTTCTCACTCACCATTCCAGAGCCTGCCAGGCGCGTTTCCTGAAGTGCAGCTGTATCCACTTGAAGTCGTTTAAGCTCATCATTGATTATGGCTGTTTTCCTGACATCATCTATGTCCTGTAGGTTTTCGGATAGTCCAGTCAACATAGTCCGGACGTTTCAGCTTCCCAATCTGAGAGTTTGCTTATTTCTATTATGATAATTTCGTGGTGCAAAATTTTATGTCCACTGTTCGGGTTTGACCCTAATCCCGGTGCACCCAATGGGGAAAGCAGACAGTGGCGGGACAACACCTTATTGACTGGGGGGCTGCCCAGCTTGAAGCAGGCGGTAGCTGTCCAGTGAGATCCTAGAACCTCTCCCACTGTCGGAAGTAGCCCCTAGCACCATGCCCTACGCCAATTGGGCAAAATGCTTATAACCGGTAACTGCTACTTCCCGTGTTTTGCCGACACCTATGGGGTGAAGCTAGAGTGTCCTCTCCAGGGTACGAGCTTGGGCACAGTTATATGGAGATCAAGCTGTTGTCCATGCAGCATGTTTCCCCTCTCCACGCAGCTGGTTGATCCAAAGGAACGACAGTAGCCGATACAGTTTGGTACCAGCCACGTCGCAGGAGTTCCAGAATAATGTCGAATCAACATTATACTGCCTTAGGGACTCCGACTCCGGATTCATCCTCAGGGTTTACCAGGGTTTACGGTATGCACTTTTTAAGGATTTTGCCTCGTTTTGGCTAGGCGCGCCTCGTTCAGCCTATCAGAAGGTCTGTCGACTATATTTGGGCGCATTCTAGATAATAGAGACCTTGGGGTCTGGAGTTGTTAAATGACTATAAGCATCTGACAGGTGGCATATCACTACAAAAATATCCCGACGAAACTGTAGTCATTCATCAAAAGATGCCCTTGTCGAGTCCTCCGTTATTAGATGGACATGTGATAACAGACCAGACTGGTAGAAGTGGAAGATATTTTTCCTGACCTGTGATTGGTTCTGGAATTTGTTAATGGGTCCATTAGTTTGGGTTGAGCGAATCGTTCTTTGTATAGGGTGGCCACAAACTCCTGCTACCCTCATAAATAAAGTAGCCACTATCAGCATTATCATATGTAATGAATTTTGATGTGGAAAATACTGTCCGTTAGATTATTAAACCTGTTTTTTCCCCTTCTTTTATTGCTATCTTTGTGTTACCTCGTGTAGTTCCCTGGGGTTTGTTAAGACACAACAAAAGAATAGGACTAGTGTACCTGTCGTACAGGGTGACCAATATGTGGTTGTGCATATGACTGGGAACCTCATCATGTAAAACAAATCGCCACAGATACATCTGCTGCAAGAGCACGTGACTGCTTGGTCCAGGCTTCCCGCAGGAACAGTTGCAATGCTGGCTGCAACTGCTCATCAGGCGTGGTCCGTCCAATAATAGCCAAAATTCGAGTAACAGGAATGAGCTTTTACAAACGTAGCAACTTTCGCTCAAGATTACGCTTGACAGAGATATAAATAGGAGGAAGGTGCTCTTATTTCAGGGGGCCTCTCAGGGATTTTTAGAATGGTAAGTGCAACAACTGAGTCATGTAATTTAGTTGTAAACTTTGTATTCCTCACCCACCTGTGAGAAATATATGTTTTGACTCGTATTAGATGAGCCACCAACTAAAGGTAGTTCAGAAAAATATTAATTATATATATATATATATATATATATATATATATATATATATATATATATATATATATATATATATATATATATATATATATATATATATATATATATATATATATATATATATATAGTCATGCGCCGCATAACGTCCGTTCGGACAACGTCCGACCGCATATACGTCCGTGGTCCCATAAGGTTATAATAGAGTTCAGAAATCCCGATCGAAGAACAGGACGAAGCGAACGTAACCGGATGTAGCGAAAGCAACAGCTTCCCGCACGCAACACGTGTATCTCATGTCTCTTGTAAACAGTACAAAGCGATTGTGATGCCATGCGTATAATGGTACAGTACATATATAACCTATAATACAGTACATATGTCTTGATAGTCATAATAAACGTCTATGTTACTGACCTATGTATGTACTGTACTGTACTTACTATCGTTACTTTTATCTGAACTTTCGAAAATACATTACCGTATGTGCACAGTATCTTGGCTGTTTAGTCAATACAGGTACACTACAGTATCCCATATAACTTTGCTAAGTATAAAGTATAGTGTTCGCACAACGTCCAAATCGCATAGCGTCCTATTTCACAGAACGTATCGTGGACGTTAAGCGGCGCATGACTGTATATACATGTGTGTGTGTTTGTGTTTTTTAATGAGTCTTGCGGGTGCAGATATCAGATTCACTCAACCAATTAATAGACTCTACCTATGAATTTATATTTACATAGATAACAACGGATTTATTTATGAAATATTTGATCAATGGGGTTTAAATGAATAAAATTGATTTTTCAGGGGAAAAAAAAACAGTTAATTTATAGTATATCTTCATATGAAGATATTATGGTGTGGTGGAGTTTAGAAAAAATATGTAAGCTATGCCAGCTAGCATGGTGACAGTGATTTGTCGTTATATTCTGGTTCTGTCAGTGCTGGTTCCAAGTGAAGTTTCGACTGTTCCTTCTCAGGTCAGGAGTCGAATGGCGTTGTAGCACGTTCGCTGCTGTGCAGGAGTAACTTCCAAAATGGTCACCCCTTCGAGTATCCTTTAGGACCCCTCTGTTATAGTTAGTGTACAGCGTTGAATTCCTGTGACCAGTACCAGAAACTGAGAGATAGATAAATGATACTTCTAGTAAATATCATGTCTCTTGATGTAAGCATCGGTCGACCTCCGATTTCCCCCACCGTTTCATCTCCGAATGTTTCTGATGCACATGAGAATGAATTCTCAGGCCATCGAGACAGATGAAAGAACGTCAGGAGAGCGGAAGAAGACAAATGCATCATTTTCAGATATATATATATATATATATATATATATATATATATATATATATATATATATATATATATATATATATATATATATATATATATATATATATATATACGCAACAAATCTGACATAAAATTGTTGACATAAAAACATATACATTTACCATGATCATCTGCTTTCTTCTCCCTATGGCGCCTGTGGCTACCTCTGCTAGTGGTCCTTGTGAGGAAATCCACACGAAGCAGTCACCAGCTCTTGCAGTGGTGTCTTATGTAGCAAGGTATTTTATATGATGAGGTTGCCAGCCTCATATGTAATTGTTCATCAGTAAGCAATTCATACAAATAAAATGCAAATATAAAATAAACATTTTATAACTTACCCTTAATGGGTTAATATATCCAGACTTTTTGAAGCACAGAATAGCCGTAGTATGTCCTGTGTAATATGCAGTCGTCCCTCAGTTAAGGTTACTAATTAACGTATACACCTAAATATTTACGCTCGAGGGAGGTTCCTCGGACTTGTGGCTCTCATTATTATAAGTGAAGTTTTACACTTTTTCATTTTTAAAGATACTCCTTATCACTTTGGCCTGTCATATAATGGAATCCTTATTACTGCTCCTATTCTGGCTGTCCGTGATCTCTTGACGAAGGTGTGGAAATATTCAAAACGTTCTAGGTTTTAAAGTTAAAATTGAACCCCCCGTATAACGAAACCTCGTTATGTTCTCTTGGATGAAACCCAATCACAATTAAAGTTTAGTTTATTTTCTAATTCTAAACCAACCTCAAGTAATGCGTCTGAGTTTAGCTAATCCTAACCTATCACTATGAAAACTACTATATGACCATATATGGTATTGCAGCCGAGTGTATCATTTATTGGAAACATTATGTCATACGACCTGCCGTAATTATTAAATCTGGTAATCTCTTCTCCAAAATTGCCCTCTCTCTTCCCATCGCTGTTTATTATGACAAGACATCTTGCCGGACTGATTATATCACATCTACAAAACTAGACATGTTATCTAACACTACCGTTGACAACCAGGCTGACCGGATATACTAACGCAATCTAAATGTGGTGTCCCGGCCCTTAATTGCTGATAATACTACTTTCAGACTATCGTCTTGAGTTTATCTGTGTAGTGAAATTAACAGAGATACAACGGTAAAATACCTCCAAAGATAACATTTAAGGATAAAAACATAATGCGTAGGCTGCTGATAGTACATGATCGCCCAGACCGCGGGTCATCACCCTCCATAAAAATTGACTTGCTAGACAGGAGGGGAACGGCGGATCAAAAAGGAAAAAAATATGACTGGAAAGATTGCGTGAGACTAGAAAGGCTAAGGAGACGCAATTGGGGGGGGAGGGGGGGGCGGGGGGGTGGGGGGGGGGGGGCGGGGGGGGAGAGAGAACGGAGAAAAGTCACGTTTCCCAAGTTGACATAAAAAGTAAGCAACTCGACAGAAGGGACCATAGATATGATACGCCACAGTCATTTATTGGACCCTTTTGCAATACCAAGCCCTTGATTTGAATTCAGCGGCTAAAACGCAGATGTTTGGAATATTACAAAATTTAAAAAGTACTTTTTTCTTAATATTAATGTTAGGAATATAAAAATTAGCTGGCCGGATGGCCCATTCTGAGCAGTGAACTAATATGGTCTTAATTTTACAAACGGATAGATAATATTGAAGATAATGACAAAAGACAGTGTTGTTCACATCAGTGACATGGGGGAGGGGGGGGGGACCCTTAGCTGTAAATAAAAAGTGTCACGCTATTTGCACACAAAAAAAACACGACCTCGAGACGCAGGTGTTTCAAATCTACTGTAGTAGTGGGAAGTAGAGGGACATTGGTGGGGTGCTATGTCTTAAATATAACTTTTAACGACAAAAATTTTGGAGGAGGGGACGAGAAAGTGAGTTGGTTGTTCAATAACAAATCAAGTACATTTTGGTAGAAAAAACACAATAGTAGAGACGGACAGGACTAACAGATAAACCATCCATTTCTTGAGATGAAGCGCATGACTGAAATGACTTTAGGGTAGGAAATTTGAATTTAAAATAAACCTAGGCAGTGATTGGCCACAGACAATCATATTATTAGCGCTCAGACGCGAAAGTGGGGCCATTCTTCAATAGTTGTTCAGTGATAGACACAGATTTTAAAGTGTGGTGATTTCCAAATGAAAGAAAGTGAAATAAGTTCAGGGACGCCATACTATAGCCAGCAGCTCAGCTGAGTTTTGCTAGCATTTCTGTGTTCTTTATTCATAATCTGGTAAGATTGAAATTATTTCTTTATATATTTTGAATATTGTTTCATGTTCGAGTGATTTGATACTGCCATATCGAAATCTAGCCTTACAAACAAGTAGGGATTTGCTCTAGACCCCCCGCCCTAGTCAGGGTCTAGGGACCAACAATATACATAAACTCTAGCAAGGGTTAGGCAAGACAGATCAAGTGTTGAGAATAATGAAACATATTAACTATCCTCTTTTAGGGCAGAAAACTAATAAATATTTTTCAGAATCTATAGTCTGGGAGGATCTATCTGATGTAAAATACCATGGTAAATGTGCTGTTTGGTCAGAGAGATCTGACCTGTCTGTATGATGTGGTTGTTGTGTCAGTGTTGTGTCCAGACGTGGGTAGAGAATAGATTTTGACACATGGCCCATACTTTGATTGCAGAGCTGTGAGTTTCAGTTGTCAACAAAGCAGTGTCTATTCAGTTGGTGACTTTACTCGAGTGTATCTGTGCAGTACTTGTGACAGAGACCACCATTATTGCCCGCCAGCACGGGAGGTGGGACCACCAGATTTCAGCACCAGAGCTACAACTACAAGATGAGTGAGCCTCTGGTCTGCTGGACATTCACCAACGCCTTTTAGTTACTAATACCCCCATAAAAATTCCCACCATTTTCTGGACACTGTGTAGTCAATATAGACAGGTGTGATGAGGCCACCCCAACAGCACAAACATTAACTATCCTCCCAAGTAGATGACTACTAGAACATTTTAATAAAACTAACTAGTATAGTACATATATATGTACACTATTGCATTTATGATATAATATTCCATGCATTTCTTTCATAATCTCTAAATCCTTTTAAGTTCTGGTCAACCTAAAAAATTGATCCAGAACAAAATAAATGTAATATAATTCTATCAAAAAATTTTACACTATTGAGTTAGTTCAGTGTGTTGTAATATTTGTTAAATATTATTAGTCTACTTAAATATCTGTGGGTATATCTATAACCTATTACACCACACTACATATCATAACCCTAGACACTTTACGTAGCTACATTCATTAAAAAAAAATTAAGTGTGAGGTCGTAGTGGTAGCAAGAAAGGCCTTCTGACAATTCACAACTACATTTTATCTCAGGAGCCTTCACAGCTGGCCTCATACAATTACATTTAGTAATATCACCATCATACAATACCATCAAACACCACTACATATATTGGGGTCTTGTCCAGGGATAATTAGCCCAACAGTAATATTAGGATCTCCTGGTGGGAGAAATAAAAGTAGGGAAATAAATTGTAAAATTCCCTTTAAAATTAAAAGTGTCCCTGCAGATAAAAGTTGGTGAATCTTCACAGCCAGTAATAATTAATTAGTTAACTGGTTAGTTAGAATTAGTTAGACTATAGTCATAAGAAGTACTTAGTGTATTTACTGGTTAGAGATTTATCTTGTATATTATTATATTGTCTAAAAAGTATGGCGGAGCTGGCAAAATTTAGATCAGCTGCTGTGCTCACCGCGAAGGAGATGGGAATGGATGGTCAGATTTTAATTCAATACGTAACGGCTGAATGTGATAAATATATTGAAAGGGAAGGGAAGAAAGGAGATTAGAAAAAGAGGCTGAAAGAAAATTGAGGTCTGAAAGGTTAGCTGAAGAGAAGAAGAGGCTGATAGAGAAATTGAGGCTGCAGATTGAGGCAGAGAAAAAACGAAGAGGCAAAGGGAGGCAGAAGAAAAACGACAGCAAAAGGGAGGCAGAAGATAAAAAGGCCGAAAGGGAGGCAGAAGATAGAAGGTTGCAAAGGGAGCACGAATTACGACTAAGGGAGCTGGAATTACAAGGCCAGGCTCCTGAAAATGGTGCCAGCCCTTTTGCCTCAGATGCTACGCCCAGTCTGGGAGCCTCAAACTCAGCTATGGGGTTTCATTTAGACCATTTTGTTGAAAAAGACGATGACATAGAGGGGTACCTAGGACGTTTTGAGTTATTAGCTACTACATATGGGTTAGAGAGAGAGAGAGGTGGAGCTTAAAGCTATCACAGGGATTGAGAGGTACTTCTTATGAAGTATTTGCCAAAATGAACAGGGAAGACCAAGACAATTATGACATGTTAAAGCAGGCTTTGTTATTAAGGTACGAGAAGAATGGTGAATTTTATCGTAAGAAATTTAGAAATGCCAAACTGTTGTCTGGGGAGACATACCACCAATTCTCTGCTAGACTAGAAACCTATTTGGAGAAATGGACGGCTCTGGGGAAGACCCAAGATCTTAAAGAAATGATCATCATGATTGAGCAATTGAGAGAGTCCATGGCTCCAGACATGAGAAAATTTCTCATGGAACAAGGTGCAGAGAAGTTGGGGGAAATTTTAAATGTTGCTGAGAGGTATCAGGCAGCCAGGCAGAGGTAAGTGGTGCTAAAAAGAAGCACATAGACAATTTTAAAGCTCCACAGCAATTTAATAAATTTGATAATAGAGAGCAGGGAAATAAAGGTAGGACAAACTTTGAGCGGCCAAGAAATGACTATCGCGACAGAAACTCACAGTTCAATGACCAAAAGTTCAATGAAAGAAAACCGTTGAACCAAGGAAAAAAGATGGTGTAAATGGTGCAAGAAGGATAACCATAACACCGAATTTTGTAGAAGGAAACCTTCAAACATTGCTGCAATGAAGTCGGGGACGCGAAGATTAAAGGTTAATCCTAATGGACAACAGGAACCTTATCACCCCCCAGTTTGTGAGGATGTTATTTGTAATGGGGTCACCATAAGGTGCCTTTATGATACAGGTTTGGATTATGATTCAGTTGTGAAGTCTAGCCTAGTGGACCCAAGTCAGTATACCACAGAAACAGTGGAAATACAAGGGGCGACTAAGGACATACCACTCATGACACTTCCCATCGCAAGGATAACGGTGAAAACTCGCTATGTGGAGGGAGAAATCAGAGCAGCAGTGATAGATGAACCAATCTACCCTCTGATATTGGGGTGTAGATACGTCTTCTTGGGGAATCCCGAGAAACCTGTGATCATGGCGACAGTGCAGACCAGGTCACAGAAGAAGGAGGAAGAAGGTGAACCTATAAATGCTCATCCAGAGGAGATGAGGAAGGCGCAGGCTGAGGATAGGACACTCAAGCCCTGTTTAAAAAAAATTGCCCAAATGCCACACACCTCCGAGCAAGGGGGAATATTTCATGAAGAACAAACTCTTATACAGGAAGGCCGGAACTGGAACAAATGGTCACAACCAGCTGGTTCTTCCCACTTCATATAGAGATAAAGTGATGGAACTCGGGCATGCGATTCCCTTCAGTGGTCACATGGGGATCAGCGCCACAGGACAGCGTATAGCTTGTCATTACTTCTGGCCAGGGATAACGGAGGATATAAAAAGATATGTCAAATCCTGCCCAGAATGTCAAAGGGTAGCTCCAAAGCACTGGACTGCTCCTGCAACTCTAGGGGAAATGCCCATAGTGGGAACACCTTTTGAGAGGGTTGCAGTGGATATTGTAGGACCTCTCACTCGGACCAAGAGGAGGGACAGTTACATCCTTACTCTGGTGGACACTTGTTCTATGTGGGGAGAGGCGGTAGCCCTGCCATCAATTGATTCAAAACATGTAGCAGAGGCACTACTTACAATATTTACCCGATTAGGATTCCCGCATCAAATCTTGACGGATAATGGTTCTCAGTTCAAGGGGAAACTAACGGAAGAAGTTTTTAAGCTATTTCAAGCCAGACACTTTCATTGTAGTCCGTACCATCCACAAGGGAACGGCCAGGTAGAGAGGTTCAACGGGACTCTCATTTCTATCCTGAGAAAGCTGGCACACGAAAAAACCGGATCTGTGGGATCAATTCCTGCCCGCCGCATTGTTTGCGTACCGGGAGGTACCACATAGTTCACCGGGATGGCTCCCGCAACTCTGCTATTTGGGAGGCCAATAAAAGGTCCATTAGAAGCTTTATTAAGGACCTGGACAGATGAGAAGGCGGAAGAGACTGTTACCTCATCGTATCAATACGTGAACGAACTGACCACTCGTTTGAAAGCTGGATGGAAACTGGCAAATGATAATTTGAAACAAGCCAGGAAGAAACATGCAGCATATTTTAATAGGAAGGCAAAGGACAGGGAACTGGCAGTCGGAGAGAAGGCGCTGCTTCTACTACCCGGAAGCCAGAATAAATTACAAATTGGTTGGCAAGGTCCATATACGGTTCTAGAGAAGGTGTCTAGAACAAACTATAAAATTGACAAAAAGGGGAAGGAAAAAGTTTATCATGTAAACCTGTTAAAGAAGTATCTGGACAGACCACTCCAGGAAAGCACCCCCTTATTGACCTTGGCTATTGCAACCCAGATGCAAAAAGAACCACTCACCTCACATGAATACCCATTACATCCTTGTGAAACCGCAGCACAGGTAAAAGTCAGTAAGCACCTGACTAAAAACCAGAGGGAGAGAGTTCAACAGGTTCTGGAGGAACATACAGATGTATTAACAGATAAACCAGGCCATACAAATTTGCTACAGTATGACATGAAACTGGTAGACTCAAACCCAATCTGTATGAGAGCCTATTCTATTCCGTTCGCGAAGGAGAAGGCATTGAAGGAAGAAATAGAGTATTTGTTGAAGGAGGGGATTATTTCGCACAGTGAATCATCTTTTAGTTCTAGTGTCGTTTTGTTGAGGAAACCGTCTGGGGAACACAGACTGTGCATAGATTACAGGAAACTGAATGCTGTCACAGAAGGACAAGTGGATCCATTACCAGACACAAAACAGTTATTTGCCAGACTGAACACGGCAAAATACTTTTCAAAGGTGGATCTTAGTAAAGGCTATTACCAGATCCCAGTGAAGCCTGAAGTGAGACCTTATTTGGCTTTTAGCACTTCGGATGGACATTATGAATTCAATATGCCACCATTCGGACTGAAAAATGCTCCGAGTGTGTTTTCAAGGATGATGCGAAAATTGTTGGATCCCCTGAATAACCCATGTATCACGAATTTCATGGATGATATTCTCGTCGCCACAGAGACATTTGAAGAACACATTGAAGCTCTGGAGATGTTGTTTGATAGACTTCGGGAGGCGAACTTAACTGCTAGGCCAACAAAATGTTGTATTGGATGCAAAGAGTTGGAATTCTTGGGACACACTGTATATCAGGGTAATATGACCCCTGATCCTAAGAACTTGGAAAAACTGCAGAGAGCACCTAGGCCACAAACAAAAAAGGACGTGCGATCATTTGTGTCGTTATGCGGATTTTATCAGAAATACATCAAAAATTTTAACGCTATTTGTGCTCCTCTGACTGATCTGACTCGCAAGGGACTTCCAGATAAAATTATTTGGACTGCACAATGTGAACTAGCGTTCCAAGAGTTAAAGGAAAAACTCACTAGCAAGCCTATTCTCAAACTGCCTGATTTGACACAGGACTTTGTCTTAAGAACCGATGCAAGTAATGTAGGACTCGGAGGGGCTTTGTTGCAAAGATCATCTTCACCTGATGGGGAACTTAAACCAGTCGCTTATGCAAGCCGCAAATTGAATAAGGCGGAACAAGGATACTCCACAAGCGAAAAAGAATGTTTAGCATTAATCTGGGCAATAAAGAAGTTTCAAATCTATCTGTATGGTAGGACTTTTGTGGTGGAGACGGACCATCAGCCTCTCGTGTTCTTATCTCAGGCTAAGCATGAAAACGCAAGATTGCTGAGGTGGTCTTTGTTGCTTCAACCTTATCAGTTTAGTATCCAATATATCCCAGGCAAATTGAATGTCGGTGCAGATTTCCTCAGTCGGCACCCCTGTGATCAAAAATTAGAGTAGTGGCAGACGTGAGGAGTAATTTTACCTATGTGTATCGCTGGTTTTGGAACTTGCCATAGGCATGTTTTCAAGTGGGGAGATGTGTAGTGAAATTGACAGAGATACAACGGTAAAATACCTCCAAAGATAACATTTAAGGATAAAAACATAATGCGTAGGCTGCTGATGTACATGATCGCCTAGACCGCGGGTCATCATCCTCCATAAAAATTGACTTGCTAGACAGGAGGGGAACGGCGGATCAAAAAGGAAAAAAATTTGACTGGAAAGATTGCGTGAGACTAGAAAGGCTAAGGAGACGCAATTGAGGGGGAAACGGAGAAAAGTCACGTTTCCCAAGTTGACATAAAAAGTAAGCAACTCGACAGAAGGGACCTTAGATATAATACGCCACAGTCATTTATTGGACGCTTTTGCGATACCAAGCCTTTGATTTGAATTCAGCGGCAGAACGCAGATGTTTGGAATATTACAAAAATTAAAAAGTAACTTTTTTCTTAATATTAATGTTAGGAATATAAAAATTAGCTGGCCGGATGGCCCATTCTGAGCAGTGAACTAATATGTTCTTAATTTTACAGACGGATAGATAATATTGAAGATAATGACAAAAGACAGTGTTGTTCACATCAGCGACAGACTGTATTGAATAAAAAGTGTCGCTATTTGCACAAAAAAACACGACCTTGAGACGCAGGTGTTCAAATCTACTTAGTAGGGAAGAGAAGGGACATTGGTGGGAGCTGTGTCTAAATATAACTTTTAACGACAAAATTTTGGAGGGGAGAGAAAGGTTGGTTCAAAAATCAAGTACGTTTTTGAAAAAAACAAGTAGAGACGGACAGACTAACAGATAAACATCCATACTTGACTGAAGCATGACTGAAATGACTTTAGGGTAGGAAATTTGAATTTAAAATAAACCTAGGCAGTGATTGGCCACAGACAATCATATCATTAGCGCTCAGACGCGAAAGTGGGGCCATTCTTCAATAGTTGTTCAGTGATAGACACAGATTTTAAAGTGTGGTGATTTCCATATGAAAGAAAGTGAAATAAGTTTAGGGACGCCATACTATAGCCAGCAGCTCAGCTGAGTTTTGCTAGCATTTCTGTGTTATTTATTCATAATCTGGTAAGATTGAAATTATTTCTTTGTATTTTGAATATTGTTTAATGTTCGAGTGATTTGATACTGCCATATCGAAATCTAGCCTTACAAACAAGTAGGGATTTGCTCTAGACCCCCCGCCCTAGTCAGGGTCTAGGGACCAACAATATACATAAACTCCAGCAAGGGTTAGGAAAGACAGATCAAGTGTTGAGAATAATGAAACATATTACCTATCCTCTTTTAGGGCAGAAAACTAATAAATATTTTTCAGAATCTATAGTCTGGGAGGATCTATCTGATGTAAAACCACCATGGTAAATGTGCTGTTTGGTCAGAGAGATCTGACCTGTCTGTATGATGTGGTTGTTGTGTCAGTGTTGTGTCCAGACGTGGGTAGAGAATAGATTTTGACACATGGCCCATACTTTGATTGCAGAGCTGTGAGTTTCAGTTGTCAACAAAGCAGTGTCTATTCAGTTGGTGACTTTACTCGAGTGTATCTGCGCAGTACTTGTGACAGAGACCACCATTATTGCCCGCCAGCACGGAGAGGTGGGACCACCAGATTTCAGCACCAGAGCTACAACTACAAGATGAGTGAGCCTCTGGTCTGCTGGACATTCACCAACGCCTTTTAGTTACTAATACCCCCATAAAAATTCCCACCATTTTCTGGACACTGTGTAGTCAATATAGACAGGTGTGATGAGGCCACCCCAACAGCACAAACATTAACTATCCTCCCAAGTAGATGACTACTAGAACATTTTAATAAAACTAACTAGTATAGTACATATATATGTACACTATTGCATTTATGATATAATATTCCATGCATTTCTTTCATAATCTCTAAATCCTTTTAAGTTCTGGTCAACCTAAAAATTGATCCAGAACAAAATAAGTGTAATATAATTCTATCAAAAAATTTTACACTATTGAGTTAGTTCAGTGTGTTGTAATATTGGTTAAATATTATTAGTCTACTTAAATATCTGTGGGTGTATCTATAACTATCACACCACATTACATATCATAACCCTAGACACTTTACGTAGCTACATTCATTAGAAAAAAAAAAGATAAGTGTGAGGTCGTAGTGGTAGCAAGAAAGGCCTTCTGACAATTCACAACTACATTTTATCTCAGGAGCCTTCACAGCTGGCCTCATACAATTACATTTAGTAATATCACCATCATACAATACCATCAAACCCACTACAATCTAAAAAAAACCTCCAGCCTAGAATAAGACAATACTTGCTCATATATCAGTAGTCCGTCTGGCGACAAACGACACACCAAATGTTGATTTGACCGCATTGTCCTTCCTGGTTAATCGTTGTCTGTCCACGATCAAAGGATAAAATGTCATATGCAGTCAAGACTAAAATGTGTGGGGCGACGAGTTGTGCCGTCCGAGGATACGATAATATCGGTAGATGGAGGCGTGAAAGTAAGATAATGCGCGCAGAAAAAAGGAATGTTCTAATGAGTACTGACAGAGAGGAGTGTAGACAGAAAAATTGGACGAACTAATAAGACGTCTTTTCTTCACATAAATAAGTGCTATATCGCAAGAGTGTCAAATGATTTGTATTTACCTGTTTCACGCACTGGGCATAAAGTGACTTTGTGGCCACCCTGTACACTAACATCATCGCTTCTAACCAGGACTGTGGAGTAGGAGTCGTTGTGTCGGTAGTTTTTTCATAGTGCAGTCGGAGTCGGTAAAAAATGTCTAGACTCCGACTCTGAATTTTAAACCATATGACTAGTAAGAAACTGTAGTCGGATTCGGACTTCTAAAATTTCAAGAGTCAAAATCGGTAAATGTTTTGGCCGATTCCACTACCCTGTATCTAACTATAATTTGTGCCGGGGTTTTCAGTGCTTATGGTTACAAATAGTTCTTGGAAGTCTATGAAGAGACAAAAAGAGACAATAGAGCTACTGTTTCCTCAGGAGACATTAGTGACGACTAATAAGGGGTTGTTCATGAGGCTGGCGACATCATCCTGTAAAACAACTTGCTACAGACATAACCGTAGCTACAGCACACGAATGTTGAAGTCCAGGCTTCTTTAAAGGGGCTAGCTCAAGTGATGGTTTTCTTTCCCCCTTTTTTTTTATTAAAGAGTTTCCTGTTACAGTGCTAATTGTTAACCAGTTGTCATCCACCATTACCGCAACCGAAAATTGTGTAATTATTCAGAAGGCAATATCTTCATTTGCCGGTGATTACACACACACACACACATGAAAAGGAATGTCGAACACTCTCCGGTTTGTTTGTTTTTTATTTGGGGGGGGGGGGGGGGGGGAGGGGGGGGGGGGGGGGGGGGGGGGGGGGGGGGGGGGGGGGGGGGGGGGGGCGGGGGGGGAGAAGAATGTGTTTGAAAATTAGTTAGAAATTTACACGAAGTATCTGCACTAAAAGCAGGGTTGTGGAGTCGACCAATAAATTTTCCGACTCCGACTCTTGAAATTGTAAAAGTCCGACTTCCGACTCCGACTACAGTTTTTTACTAGTCATATGGCATAAAATTCAGAGTCAGAATCAGGACATTTTTGTACCGACTTGACTATCAAATGCCAACACCACGGACTCCCGACTCAGATTTCACAGCCCTGGCTAAAAGAGAGCATTGTGCTCGTCAAACTCCACAGATTTTAATGGAGTTTTTAAAAAATATGAAAGTCATTCATCATGGTCTATTTGGTTATAATTTTTTCTATCTATCTTCTGTTTCCCTCCATAACGAGCATTGCGCTGCCACTTGCAAACCTGAAATTCGTTCCCATTCCATTACAGTCTTGAAGTAGGCTCTCTAGCAAATTTGAACCCAATGATTACATTATATAAATAACAGAAGGTAGTCCCATAGCTGGCCTTCAAAGCATGTATACACTGCTTAGACAGCGCAGACTACGCTGGCTTGGCCATGTCCGCTGCATGGAAGATGGTCGCATCCCGAAAGATATCTTCCGCGGACAACTGGCAGATGGCAAATGAACAGTTGGGCGACCGCAGCTGAGGTTCAAAGATGTGTGCAAGAGAGACATGAGGGCTCTGGACATAAATCCAGCAACCTGGGAGGATGAAGCTGCCGATGGCACCAAGTGGCGCCACTTCAGATTGGACGAAAAGAAGCTCTCACAGCAAGCAGAAGAGAGGAGAAAACGTTGAAAGGAACACCAGGAATAAGCAGCTGAGGGCTGTCACCTCAGGGGCGTATTCCCAAAGTCAGTTATGACTGAAGGGGCTATTATTATTATTATTAGTCCCGTAACAGAGACTGCCGTAGTGGAGTGAACTGTTAGAGACTTCCCTATACTTGTGTCCAGTTTTGTGAGGTTGGGTGACCAGTTCCCTTCCTCGTAGCCTTTGCCTTCCCTAATTCATGAGCAGAGTCGGGTACCCATTTACAGCTGGGTAAATAGGAGCGTGACGATACTAGGTTACGAACGTGGAATATGGTAACTTTGCCACTGGAGGAAAACACTGTCACCATTCTGCCAATAGGACGCTCATAAACAAAATATGAAAGTCGCTGAGCATTGTCCGTTCCGGTTATAGGCAAGGTTGTGGAGTCGGCCAAACAATTCTCCGACTCCTAAAATTGTAGAAGTCCGACTTCGAGTACAGTTTTTACTAAGTCATATGGTCGAAAATTCCGCAAATTTGGTACCGACTCCACTAAAAAACGATCGACTTTGAAGCACCGACTCCACAGCCCTGGTTATAAGTCTCTATTTCTTCTGCCCCCCCCCCCCTTTCCCCGCCGATAACGAGTATGGTGCCGCCACTGCAATTCCCCCCCCTTTTCATTGCAAGTAGCCGACGATTAGAATATAGGTACTACTCTGAAACCGACACTGGGGTTTAAGATAAAAAGCCAACTATGATACATAGATTTGTTTTAAAGACACAAAACCATGTGTCGTTTACTACTCGCGCGAATTGCCTCGTTTTTTCACTACCGTGCAGGCATATTGATTTTGCCTACTCTAAGATATTCTCTCTCCTTCCCCCCCTCCCCCTCCTCGCTGCTGCTCTACGTTCGGCTTCTTCTTCTGAAGTCTCCTTTGCTCGTTGTGATGCTCTCACTCAACTGACGAATGCGAAAAGCTTCTGCAGCGCGTTGAGATTCATGTTCTTCTGCAGACTGATTTGCTCGTTGTGACTGACGCTGTGCTTGTCTTTGTGCCGCTTCATGTTGTCGTCGTACTGCTGCTTCTTCTAGAGTCTCGCTTGCTCGTTGTGATTGACGCGATCGTCTCTTCCTCTTAGCATCTGCAGCTCGTTTTGCAGCCATCTTATCATTTTGATCCATAATAATAAGTCTGCAATACTTTAAAATAAAATTTTGTCTTGAAGAAACAATCAAAAACTTACATTTAAGGTTATTTTAAACAAAATGACTCGAAAAGCAGCGGCTGGGAGACTTTTTCAGGCCATAAATCGTGGATTCCTCAGCAAGAAAGAGGTTGGTAAGAAAACGAAGATGGCTGTATACCGCTCCACCTATGTCCCAGTTTTGACATATGGATGCGAGTCGTGAGCAATGACTACAACCCACAAAAGCCAGATCCAAACCTCAGAAATGAGGTATCTGAGGAAAGTGGTTGAAGTAACAAGAAGAGACATGGTCCGCAACCAGACGATACGTCAAGGCCTGAAATCCCATCCGCTGCAGACCCAAATAGAACAGTCCCAACTAAGATGGTTTGGCCATGTCTGCAGAATGGGAGAAGATCGGCTACCACGACAAGCATGGGAAACAAAGAGCCAGGGATCCAGACCTCCAGGACGACCCAGAGTCCGCTGGGAGGACAACATTAGACAATCTTTGAAAGACCGAGGACTAGAATTGAACCATGTTGGAAGAATTGAAAATGTGGTCTGGCGCTCTCTCTTCCAAACCTCTACACCTCACGAGTAGAAGGGGAACGACTAAGTAAGTAGTAAGTTTGATTAAATAATCCGTTTTTCCCATGAAACTTGGTTCTACACCGACTTTTCTTCATTGAGTGTTATTATTTTCGGGAGAATACATATAAGAGAAACAATACAATTAATGTCTAACTTTTAACCACAGTTACATCCTTTAGATGTGACCGACGTACAAACGGCGAGAATTATGGAGTTTGATGATGGTAATTGAAAAGTTACTTCCTATTTGTAAATTGTTATATTCCCATATGTATCCATTGGATATACATGAGACAGTAGTCAAGACAATGAGCAAAAATTGCCGTTTGACAAGCAATTTTATTTGTTATTGCCAGAAACAAAATACAATCTAAAAAAACGGCCAATAAACTAACGTTACTAAAGACATCAAAAATTAACTGCACGCTGTGGAATTATGTGTTGAAGAGACTGGATCTCACGTTGTGCTGTATTGTTAATGTGGCGAAACATTTTATATCATAAAATGGCAAATTGTCTTTATTTTGATATCCCAACTAACATAATTACCGATGTATGTTAAGTCGGTCGGTTTCACTCAAAATAGTAACTCGCGCCAGAAAAAAAAGTGCGTAGCGCAACTTGCGCGGCGTGAGTGTTATATAAAACAAATACTTTGGTTTTATTTATTTTTTCTTTCACGACACTTTGACGGATTTATTGCCGAGAAGAAAGCACTTCAGGACATTGAAATTGTGCTCAAAATGCATGGCATGAAATGTTCTGATTTTGGATTGCCTGAACTTGGTCCGATTGAAAATGTTGAGCATGTTTTCAGTGCAGCAGATAAGGCTGAGAAAGCAGCACATCTGATTGTCACACTCAACCCTACACAGATACAGGGTAATTAGTGCGACCCGCAACACGTAACACCGGAAATTTACCATATCGAAGCATCATTATTTTGGTGATGCCTAGATGGCAGGGAGGATAGTGTGATTCATTTGCATAGCTAGTCGAGGTTGTCGCACGGAAGGTCGTGGGTTCGATTCCTGGGTAAGCCACTCACGTCTGTTGTTTTTCTGTTGTCTAGTTTTCTACTTCTTTATTTCTTACGAGTGCCTGAAAACATACCTTTATGTTTGTCTAATATTTATTTACTGTTTACATGCCTCGGGTTTCCCTTCCTTATGTTTTATAAGCATTGACTTAGAACCGAGCGAGAGCTGTTTGCCATTTAGGATGTGACGTCGTCAATTCCCAGTGATTTTATCATTTGCAATGACGATCAATAAGGCGCAAGGACAATCGTTTGATCATGTAAGAGTTTTCCTTCCTGAACCTGTTTTCGGACACGGCCAGCTCTATGTCGCCCTCACCCGATGTATAAATCATGAAAACTTGAAAGTTTTTGTTACAGCCAGTTATTACCAGGGAACACTCTTTGAAAACAATCCACGCACTTTCACACGAAATGTTGTCATCAAAGAACTTTTAAATTGTATCTAAAATAACATAATTCTCGCCGTGTGTACGTAGGTCACAGCTGAGGAATGCAACCGTGTTGAAAAATTGTATTGTGTCCATTACATATACTCTCCCAAAAATAGTTACAATCAACAAAGAAAAGCGTTCAAATGACGGTGTTCATGAACAGTTTGATTACACTGTATAATGGAAAGAAACCAAAAACACTCTAAGAATGTACTTCTATCTGCTCATCTGAAAACGGAAACAGCACACTATAATTAAAAACCCGTCAAGTTTGACGGGTTATTGCTAGTATATTCATATTTAGGTGGATGGATGGACTGACAGACGGAGATATAGCTTATAATATATATCTATATATATATATATATATATATATATATATATATATATATATATATATATATATATATATATATAATATATATATAACTATTATAAAATATAATATCAATATATATATATATATTATATATATATTATATATATATATATCCGTATACTATACAATATTTTTATGTTATATTACTTTTAATTATATATATACAATTATATACAGTGTACGTATATCTTTCATGTGACGTATTCTTTCCAGAACGTTGTCTCCATTACAGCTGCTCTGAACGCATCACGATTCTGGGCAAGTCGACCTGCATCAGCCAAAGACAAGTTCAGACTCTCTGTGATGTCCTGGGTCCACCGTCGTCTAGGTCGACCCCTTCCCCTTTTTCCAGGGACCATGCCTTTCATCACTGTTTTTTCCAGACTACTATGTCTTTTTATATGACCGAAAAATTTCAGCTTCCTTATTGCGATGGTATTTAGGAGCCAATGTTCCTGTACGTTTAGTGAATATATATATATATAAGAAAATAGTTGGTTAGGAGTGAAGAAATGGCAATTTAAAAAAAAAAAACAATTAAAAAAAAAAAACATAGAAAATGACTTTTCAGTCGCCCTAAGACCATATATGGAAAGATAGCATCTGGCAGGGGATAGAGGGAAAGGGTTGACAGTCCACATAGCAGGCATAGAAAATATGAACACATAATATTTACAAACTGGAAATCGGCTGGATAGACACGCCCCAGACAGGAATGCTGGACTGCTGTAGTCAGTGGCTTATGTTGTTTGAGGAGTTAAAATGAGAAAGAGCGAGAGAGAGAGTTGGGAGAGAGAGGAAGACGAGAGAGAAAGAGAGGTAGACGAGAGAAAGAGAGGTATATAATAGACGTGGACGAGAGAGAAAGAGGTAGACGAGAGAAAAAGATGTAGACAAGAAAGAAAGATAGTTAGACAAGAGAGAAAGAGAGGTAGAGGTAGACGAGAGAGAAAGAGAGGTAGACAAGAGAGGCACACAAGAGAAAAAGAGGAAGACGAGAGAGGTAGACGAGAGAGAAAGAGAAGTAGACAAGAGACAAAGAGAGGTAGACTAGAGAGAAAGAGAGGTTGACTAGAGAGAAATAAAGGTAAACGAGAGAGAAATCTAACAAATGAATGTATCAGGAGTATTTATTTCACCCATTCATCCTGTCCTATTTGTTTTAGCTCCAAATGGAGCTTAGAGCTACCACTACATGCTGGTTCCCTTGCAGGAAGGTTGCCCCAGCAGACGTGTTCATGTGCTTTTGCAGCAGTGGTCTTTTTTATGTAGCAGTTTGTTTTGGCTGATGAGGTTGCCCAGCCCCACTCACATCCTCATATTAATCGCCTCCTAGGATCTGCTTGTGAGAGCAGTAGGTCTATTCTTTCGTTGTCTTCTGACAGACCCCCGGGGACTACACGGGGAAAGGGGGTGGTCATTTATGAATAATAAATCTTCTTGATGTACAGTAAAACATTTGTAATCAATCTCTCTCTCTCTCTCTCTCTCTCTCTCTCTCTCTCTCTCTCTCTCTCTCTCTCTCTCTCTCTGTTGTTTACCCCTGTCTCACCCTGTATTTCTCTCTTGTCTCTGTTTAATATATGTTATTTCTAGATTATAGTTAGATACTGTCAGTGTGAGTATGCTGTTATTGTTTATACATTAATATTTAAAATGCTTGTGAGAATACATGGGTTCGGTTAAACGATGAGAGAAGGAACGAACGAACTTTATTTTCAAAGGGTTTAGAATTGGGCACGCAGGCCCGTCTAACATTCTGCCCTTCCTTTCTCTCGTCTTCCATACTGAATCCATTAATTCTCACATGTATCTTAAATATTACTTAAATAATAAAATAACAATAAAATACAAAAAAATAAAATAAAATCCCAACATTGTAACAGTACAATAATAGTTACACAGATTTACAGTACCTTATCATAATTAATACTAAACAGGACAAAATTATTTTTAAAACCTACATATGATGTTATTTAAGAACATAACTAAATTAGGGTGGCATATAATCTGCACTCATGATGTATTTGAGAAGTCTGTGATTTAATGAATACGGACTAAGCGTGTTTTTTAGGTCCTGTGGAAGATTATTCCACAGATGAGCAGCAGAAAAAGCTAAACTTTTCTTGAATAAGTCGAGCCTAGGCTTGGGCATGTGTAATTTATTTAAGCGTTGACTGCGTCTTCCGCTGTATTTTAAAATAGGCCACAAATACTTTAGAGCATTCTGTGATAAGATTTTGTGTATAAATTTGGCTTTGTTGAAGAGAAAGCGCTTTCTTAGTGGTAATATGTTAAGATGTGTATATGGGTCTACACAGTGTGTGAGGCTTTTGTCTGAAACTAGGCGCACTGCACGTTTTTGTAATGAATAGAGTCTTTTAGTGTTGGACATGTCAGACAGGTCTCCTTGCCCAGTTCTCACCACTTTGAAAATAAAGTTCGTTCCTTCGTTCTGCCTGTCTGTCTACCTCTGTATCTTTTATCTCTATGTCTCTCTCTGTATGTATACTCGGTGCGTTCTTGTCTCGTCCGTCGGAAAATAATCTGATCCTCGTTGTAGAAAGTTCCAGCTGAAGCATGGTTTATCTTGAACTGACTCTGTTCAGAGTATGGCACTAGAGTAATGTCCTTCTGCGCCTGTCATAACTCTGCTTTACTACACAGAAATGTCGAGCTGAGGTGCGAGTTATCCAACTTTGGTTGTTGGTTACTCTACTCAGACTCTTTCTTCGTAGTTTCATCCTTCTGGTTGTCCGGGTGATGGCGAACAGAGCAATCTCGCATAAACTGTCGAACTGTCACGTGGTCAATCCGAGGATTGACCAAGGAGAGTTTGTCTGGGTTGCAGAGGATTTATTACTGGCTCAGAATTGCCTTGCAACCTGGTAAAGATAGACTGCAGAAACGGAGGAAAGTGAATTTAGGAATTTGGGGATAAAGTCCCACAAAATATACCCAGTGATTCGGTATCCCGTGACACTGTAGTCTCTACGAATCTTATCTGTCCTCTCCTATAGCTCACGAGCCCCCAACCCCTCTCTCACTCTGGGTGAATAGAAGAGTAAGAAAGAAAGAAATGGATGTCTCTCGCACACTTTCTTTCCTTTCCATATATGTAACTAACGTGGGTTGGTAACGAAACCTCGATTACCATATTTATTGAGTTACTATATCTACAAGGGGATTGACATAAGTCTTGGGCCTGACCATGAAGGAGTCACAGGAGGAAGATGAAACCTGGCACATTTAAAGTTCATCATATTTGCACTGAATGTGTGAAGTACGCGTTTGTTTCTTTAATGGGTTTTCCCGCTACAGTGCACGGCGCAATGTACCCTATTGACCGGATCTGCTGCTCCAAAGATTTGACAAAACAATGGAAAAGAAGGAGGCCACAGCTGTGATAAAATTTCTGATGTTTCAGGGAAAAACACCTACAGAAATACACAAGGAGATGGAACCAGTGTTTCGTGATTCAAGATCTGGTAGACCAGCCTCAGAGTGCAACAATAAAAATGCAACAAGAGTGAAGAAAATCATTGACCAGTGTAGTGGTTTTGATGGTATTGTATGATGGTGATATTACTAAGTGTAATGTATGAGGTCAGCTGTGAAGGCTCCTGAGATAAAATGTAGTTGTGAATTTTCAGAAGGGCCTTTCTTGCTACCACTACGACCTCACACCTATCTTTTTTCCTAATGAATGTGGCTACGTTATAATCTAGGGTACTGAATGTAATGTGTTGTATTGACATATACAAACACACACACACAGATATTAAATAATATATTATCAATAAAATTTAGAACACAATGAACTAAATCCAGCTGGTGAAATTTTAGAAAGTAAATCTTTTTTTAAATTTATTTGTTCTGAACCAAGGTTTTATTTGGCCAGAACATATGAAAAGATTTTGGAATTTATGAGTGAATGGCATGAATAAATGACATGATAAATAAAATGTGTGTACGTATACAAATTTTAAGATTAGTTAGTATTTCTACAGTTTATAATTTGATTTTCCCTGGGAGAACGATGAATAGATGTGCTGTTGGGGTGGCTTCATCCCTCCCTGTCTAAGTTTACCAAACATTGTCCATTAATGATGGAAGTAAATGGGATGTTTTAGTAGTAATTCACTTTGGGTGTTATGTCTATGAAGTTGGTGTAAATCCAGCAGACCAGCCTGCTTACGTAACTTTGAAGAAGTAGCGCTGGTGCTGGAATCTGGTGGCCCCACCTCTCCGTGCTTGGGGGCAATATATCGGGTGGCCCCACCTCTCCGGGCTTGGGGGGCAATACAAGGCTGTTCTGCCGAGATGCGACACTGCACGGGTCCTCACTGTCAATTATCTACACAGCATTTGACACCACCTTTTGGTGTCAACATAAAAAACTCACAGCTCTGAAATAAAGTATTGGTTTAGGTTCAGAACCTTACCTAAGGAGCCACTTCTACACGTAACAATTTACAATAACACCATTTAGACAGGGTCAGATCTCTCTGACCATACAACACATCTTACCAAGTTGGTTTCCCATAAGTTAAGTCTCCCAGACTACATATTCAGAAATATGTTTATTAGCTTCTTGCCCTAGGATAGGATAGGTGATATGTTCCACTGATCTCAACACTTGATCTGTCCTTCCTAATCCTTGCTGGAGTTTATATATATTGTTTGTCCCTAGACCCTGAACTAGGGCGGGGGGTCTAGAGCAAATCCTTACTTGTTTGTAAGGCTAGATTTCGATATGGCAGTATCAAATCACTCGAAACATTAACAATATTCAAAATATACAAAGAAATAATTTCAATCTTACCAGATTATGAATAAAGAACACAGAAATGCTAGCAAAACTCAGCTGAGCTGCTGGCTATAGTATGGCGTCCCTGAACTTATTTCAATTTATTTCATTTGGAAATCACCATACTTGAAATTTACTGTGTCTATCACTGGACAACTATTGAGGAATGGCCCCAAATGCGCGTCTGAGCGCCGATAATATGATTGTCTGTGGCCAATCAATGCCTTGGTTTTTTTAAATTCAAATTTCCTACACTAAAGTCATTTCAGTCATGCTTCAGTCAAGTATGGATTTTTATCTGTTAGTCCGTCCGTCTCTACTTGCGTTTTCACAAAAACGTACTTGTTTTTTTGAACCAACCTATTCGTCCCCTCTACACTTTTTGTCTGTAAAGTTATTTTTAGCCACAGCTTCCACCAATTCCCCTTCTCTTTCATTCTAACTAGATTTGGACACTTGAGTCTTCAAGGTCGCGATTTTCGTGCAAATAGTGACTTGTTTGATTCAATGCAGTCTTTCGCTGATGTGAACAACAGTCTTTTGTCATTATCTTCATTATTAGCTATCCGTCTGTATAAATAAAAGCATATTATTTCACTGCTCAGAATGGGCCATCGGGCCAGCTAATTTTTATATTCCTAACATTAATATTAAGAAAAAGTTACTTTTTAAATTTTGTAATATTTCAAGCATCTGCGTTTGCCGCTGAATTCAAATAAAAGGCTTGGTATCGCAAAAGCGTCCAATAAATGACTGTGGCGTATCATATCCAAGGTCCCTTCTGTCGAGTTCCTTACTTTATGTCAACTTGGGAAACGTGACTTTTTCTCCGTCCCCCCCCCCCCCAATTGCGTCTCCTTAGCCTTGCTAGTCTCACGCACTTTTTTCAGTCATATTTTTTTTTCTTTTGATCCGCCGTTCTCATCCCGTTCAAATGGTAACCGTTTTGATTTCCCGTCTAGCAAGTCAATTTTTATGGAGGGTGATGACCCGCGGTCAGGGCGATCATGTACTATCAGCAGCTTACGCATTATGTTTTTATCCTTACATTTTATCCTTTGGAGATATTTTTTACGTTGTATCACTTGTTAATTTTATGACACATCTCCCCACTTGAAAACATGCCTACGGCAAGTTCTAAAACCAGTGATACACATAGATAAAATCTCTCCTCACGTCTGCCATTACTCTAATTTTGATCACAGGGGTGCCGACTGAGGAAATCTGCACCGACATTCAATTTGCCTGGGATATATTGGATACTAAACTGATAAGGTTGAAGCAATAAAGACCACCTCAGCAATCTTGCGTTTTCATGCTTAGCCTGAGATAAGAATACGAGAGGCTGATGATCCGTCTCGACCACAAAAGTCCTACCATACAGATAGATTTGAAACTTCTTTATTGCCCAGATTAACGCTAAACATTCTTTTTCGCTTGTGGAGTATCCTTGTTCCGCCTTATTCAATTTGCGGCTTGCATGAGCGACTGGTTTCAGTTCCCCATCAGGTGAAGATGATCTTTGCAACAAAGCCCCTCCGAGTCCTACATTACTTGCATCGGTTCTTAAGACAAAGTCCTGTGTCAAATCAGGCAGTTTGAGAATAGGCTTGCTAGTGAGTTTTTCCTTTAACTCTTGGAACGCTAGTTCACATTGTGCAGTCCAAATAATTTTATCTGGAAGTCCCTTGCGAGTCAGATCAGTCAGAGGAGCACAAATAGCGTTACAATTTTTGATGTATTTCTGATAAAATCCGCATAACGACACTGTGGTGAAGTGGGATGTTATAAATATTTATAGGGGACTTAGTGTACTGACTGAGATCAGCTGTGAAGGTATCTATATCTAATAAGAGTAGTGTATTATAGATAACCTTACTTGCTGCCACATATATATATATCTCAGTCAGAATTATTCTGGAATAGTGTGATGACTACGTTGTATGTCTAGGGTATGTGTATGATGAAGTGTAAGTCATAACAACAACAGACAGATAAACAATTTAATTTATTCCACCACACTTGACAACACTGTGACACTCACATACATAAAACACTCTACAAGGATATCTTAAAGGAGTCACTGATAACTTTTCAAATAACAATATGTATTCATTGCTGTCATGAATGAATATGTGTCCTGATTCAAATACAAAGGGAACCAGGAATCACAATCAATTTTAATTACAAGTTATATGTACAGAATTTATCAATATGAATATGGTAGTGACATATATTATTAAAAGTATCCTATGTGTGTCAGTTGTGTAGTAGTAATATGAGGTAATACTGGTTTTGTTTTGTTCAAGCTCTGTGGTATTTGTCATCATGACTTCAATAGTTTGTCTTTATTGGAACTAGTATTGGAGATGTTCTCAGTTCCTGATATTAAAACAATTTACTTCCCATCTTAAGTTTATGTTACAATGTTATTTTAAGATGGGGGTACATAATTTTGAGCTCAGCTGGCCACATCAGCTTATCTTGCGTGATGGCGGCAGGAAAGGACTCCTCTGCTCGATTTCTCCCCTGTGCTCTGGAGACACCTCACTGATAGCTAAATGGACCAAGGAGTATGCTGTCCGACTCTGGATTCAGCAAGGCTCTGACCAGGTGCTGCTCAATAACGTCAAGACCACGGTCCCTGAAAACAAGAAGGATGTACCTTCTACTTCACAACTAATTGATACTCTAGTTCTACACTGAGCACAATACATCACAAACATTGAGTTCAGAGCGTTAGGCCAACTGTCAGCTTCATCTGAAATACTGTATACCAGTATTAACCTCCTTAATGGTTACTACGCCTCTGCAATTCCAGCATTATTTCTTTCTAGTCAATCATCTAGGTGTCAGTGTACTGTTTGGCCATTCCATGCCGTTTTACTTTCCTCCGACACCTTCTGTTCAGGCTGGAGCATTATAGGCTTTACATCATGTTTGCTACTGAACTACACATATATACAGGCATAAATTAACAATTCACATTCAATTTTCATTAAAAGATACTGAATGTTTCAAGCTTACCACAATTCATAGAATAAACACAGATACGTTGACTAGCAATGAATTCTGGCACAAATACTGGCACAAATTCCCATCTGCTTATGTTCCAGGCTTTTATTTAGCAAAAATATGAGCTGGCTTCAACGCACTGTTGCTTTATCAAGCTTATTTGAACTAGTGGTCTCGAACTAACGCTCCTAAGTGATTATATCAGCGAGTCTGGCCAATGGAGCCACGTTTCGACAAGTGTTTGAAAAAATTTTACCTTCCTACGTCTCCCCTAACAACCAAAGATAGCATTTATAGTCCGACTAATCGTGTGTAGCCTTACATATCATTCCAGCCAATCAGTTCAAATGTAACTTGTGGCCCATTTCCCGTACAAGGGTGGTTTAAAAAATCTACCACTGAGCGATTCTGATTTTGGGTGTTGTCTGACAGCACCACCATTTTATTTTGGCTATAACTTGTTAATTCCTAGACTATTTGCGTAACGTTTTACATATTCTTTGTCAGCAAGCCCTAAGGAACCCAAATATACAAATTTAAAAGAGCTAAGTGGCTGCGTTCAAAATATGCAATTTCTTCTACCTCCTGTTTCGAAGATGTGCTGTCTGGGTACTGTAATGTTTTCAAACGTAAACCCATCTAAATGTTATCTTTTCTAATAAGCGTTTTTTTCGTGATTTAAAACCTAACTCTGGGAAGGTTAGTGTTTTTATCACTGTCCGTCCGAAAAAGTTAGTGCATGTGGCCTTACACGCGTGATAGTAGTAATTGTGTATCGCGTTACGCTTGTTGGGGTGGCATTAATAGCGAGACGCGTGTTTAATTTTGCATGCGTTCGGCTTTCTGCCTCTCCCTTCTCTCTATCCTGCTTTATCAGTCTTTTAGTTACGCTGTGTATAAAATGGAATGAATGAAATATTAAAATTAGGTCATTGTTCAGCTTGCGTATCTCAAATGTTTTTCCAAGAAATACAGCACACGTTTCATTGAAGAAAGCGGGTAATAATATAGTAGGCTTTTACTATCAACGTGAAAGCGTTACAATTTGCAGACGAAGCATAAAACAAAGGGGATTGCGAGTACATTCCTTGTGACAGCACTGTTATTTTACCATTGCTCTTTTCTTTATTAAAATTTATTTGTTAGGCTTTATATTTACCTGATAATTTATATATGTGGATTAGAATATTTCACGACACCTCCCCTCTTAAAACAGACATCCCATGTCAGTCCTTTATTCTATATACACATAGATAAATGTAAGTCAACTTGACTTTACTCTGCTGTGGTGCTATCATGGTTTTATGTAGTTGGGTCCATTCAGAGTAGGCACTACTCATGAAATCTGCCTCAGACTTCTACAACCAATAATATATTTCGGTTATGTTACTGAACAGCCGCAAGTGTGAGTGCTTGTCTTAATGCTGCTTCGCAACCCGTATTCACCATTTCTCTTCTCTGAGTCTGCGCAATGACATGTCCAGAGAACATTACATTTTTCCCTCAAAATGTACGTTATGAGGAGATAACATATACCTGGTGATAGCAGAGTTTTCGTAGTGGATCCCATAATCTTCTTATTATCCTGTATGAAACATTCGGAATATCCTCAATCAAAGAGGCAACTCAGGGATTCATTACGTTCCTCCGAAATGTTTACATCCAACAATTTTCTCATCATTCTAGAGAAGACACTAGGCGCATTCTTCAATCCAAATGGCAATCTATTAAACTCATAGTGTCCTTCTGAGGTACTAAAAGCTAGGTATGGTCTAACCTCAGGCTTTACTGGAATCTGATAGTATCCTTTACTCAAATCCACTTTTGAGAAATATTTAGCTTTATTTAGTCTGGCAAACAGCTGATTTGTATCCGGCAATGGATCCACCTGTCCTTCTGTAATAGCATTCAGTCTCCTGTAATCTATACAGAGTCTATGTTCTCCAGAGGGCTTCCTTAAGAGTACAACACCGGAACTATACGAAGATTCACTGTGCGAAATAATTCCTTCCTTCAATAGATAGTCTATCTCTTCCTTCAAAGCTTTCTCCTTAGCAAACGGAATCGAATATGGTTTCATACAGACAGGTGTGGGGTCTATCATTTTCATATCATATTCCAATAGGTTTGTATGCCCTGGTCGGTCTGTTAACACCTCTGCATGATTATTTAGAACCTGTTGCACTCTCTCTTTCTGAGTTTTCGTTAAAGTGTACTGATTTTCACCTGTGCTGCTGTCTCACAGGGGTGTAATGGATATTCAAATGATGAAAGTGGTTCCTTTTTCATCTCCATGGCGATGGACAAGGTCAACAAGTGTGTCTCTTCCTGATGTTCTCTTTCCAAATATTTCTTCAGGAGATTCACATGATAGATTTTTTCTTTCCCCTTCTTATCTATCTTATAATTTGTTCTAGACACCTTCTCTAGAACTGTATATGGACCCTGCCATCCAATTTGTAACTTATTCTGACTCCCGGGCAAAAGAAGCAGTACTTTCTCTCCCACAGCCAAATTTCTGTCTTTCGCCTTCCTGTTATAATAGGCAGCATGTTTCTTCCTGGCTTGTTTCAAATTTTCATTGGCAAGTTTCCAGCCAGTTTTTAAACGAGTGGTCAGCTCATTCACATATTGGTATGAAGATGTAATGTTTTCCTCTGCCTTTTCATCAGTCCACGTTCTTAACAAAGCTTCGAGTGGACCTTTTATTTTGTGGACCTATTTGTCCATGCACCGGTATGGTCTCTTCCACTCGAAGCTCTATAGTGATGATTTTTCTTCCCAGAATTATCATGCACAAAACGACCTCTACCAATTTTTCTCTTGGGGCTGTCTCCCCACTTAAAATTCTTGATGAGAGATTTCCTCTCTACATCCTCTTCCTCCAGTTTGTTTAAGTCCGATTGAGGGATTTTCGGCTTATCCTGGGGTAAGACATCTGTTTGCACTCTCCGCTTAGTGGCCATTGTAAAACAGTTAAGTGAAGCTTGTCCGTGAAAAGGGGCTTCCCATTCCATTTGGTCCACTTTATCAAATTTATATTTCTTTTTATTGTCAGGCCTAATTTTGCCCCGTGGCGTGACCAGGTCCTGATCCATGTTCCCACTTGTGGGTGTTCCCTCATGTGCTATGCTACACCTTTCTACAAAATTCTCAATGTCCCATCTTGCTTTAGGCCAATAATAATTGTGAGCCACCTTTTGAATGATGGTACCTATCTTCTCATGGTCCCCATCTGGTTTCACATGTAAGCTCCTTATTAAGTCTGCCCTATATCTTTTAGGAAGTACCAGTTGTCCATGACCTTTGGATCTAGCTCCAGTCTTCCTATATATCAACTTGTTTTTCATGTAAAAATCTCCCTTGCCTGGAGTTGTATGACAAGTTGACAATTTTCTGAAACAAGGCTTGAGTGTTTTATCCCCAGCCTGTGCCTTCCTCATCTCTTCTGGAGTGGTATCTAACATAATATCCTCCTCCTGTCTTGAGGTCGACCTGACCTGAAGGGTTGCCATATACACAGGTTTCCTTCTACAACGGTCAGTGTCATGATTGTCCATCTGACAATTCTTACACCACCTTTTTCCTTGGTTGAAAGATTTTCTTTCATCATATTTCCTTTCATCGAATTGTGGGAATTTATTTTTATTTTCATACCGTGGCCTATCAAATTGGTGCTTACTTTTGTTTTGATCTCTAGGATCAAATTGATTAAAGTTCTGTGGTGCCCTAAAGTTATCCACTTGTTTCTTTTTATTACCTGTTACCTCTGCTTGAGCTGCTTGATACCTTTCAGCAACATTTAGCAAATCACCCAGCCTCTCTGCACCTTGTTCCATGAGAAACTTTCTCAGGTCTGGAGCCATGGACTCTTTTAATTGCTCTATAAGGACCATTTCCTTAAGATCTTGGGTTTTCCCCAGAGAAGTCCATTTCTCCAAGTATGTCTCTATTCGTGCAGAGAACTGGTGATAGGTTTCACCTGACAGTAGTTTAGCATTCCTAAATTTTTTCCTATAGAATTCTGCATTCTTTTCATATCTTAACAAAAGAGCCTGCTTTAGCATGTCATAATTTTCCTGATCACCTCTGCTCATTTTAGCAAAAACTTCATAAGCTGCCCCACGAAGTCCCTGAGATAACTTTAAGCTCCACCTTTCTCTCTCTAACCCATACGTGGTAGCTGATAGTTCATACCTATTTAGGTAGCTCTCTATATCATCGTCTTTCTCAACAAAATGATCTAAATGAAAATTCATAGCTGAGGGTGAGGCTCCTTGGCTAGCAGTGGCATCAGAGGCAAAGGGACTGGCACCATTTTCAGGAGCATGGCCTTGAAACTCAAACTCCCTTAGTCGTAACTCATGTTCCCTTTGCAATCTCTTTTCCTCCTTTTCTGCTTCCCTCTCTGCAGCTAATTTCTTTTCTTCTGCTTCCCTTTCTGCAGTCAATCTTCTTTCTTCTGCTTCCCTTTCTGCAGTCAATCTTCTTTCTTCTGCTTCCAATTTCTTAGCCTCAGCCTCAATCTGCAACCTCTTAGTCTCAGCCTCAGCCTGCAACTTCTTAGTCTCAGCCTCAGCCTCAAATTGTAACTTCTTAATTTCCCTTTCAGCCTCTAACTTTCTTTCGGCTTCAAACCTTCTTTCTTCGCGTTCAATAAATTTGTCACATTCCGTGGTGACATAGGCAACCATAACTTGCCCATCTAATCCTAACTCTTTTGCAGTCTGAACAGCAGCAGATCGAAATTTGGCCAGGTCCGCCATTGTCTATCAGGTAAATTTATACAATGTCTAACCAACAATTCAATCTCTAAATATATATCTAATGGACAACACAGGCACCGTGAGCTCAACCTTATTTAATTCCACCCAAGGATACCTTTTAATTCTTATATTCCCTGAAGTGAATTACCCCCAATATTTGTAATAGTGAAAGATTCAAAATCCCAAGAGCGAGACCCCAATATATGTGGTGAAGTGGGATGTTATAAATATTTATAGGGGACTTAGTGTACTGACTGAGATCAGCTGTGAAGGTATCTATATCTAATAAGAGTAGTGTATTATAGATAACCTTACTTGCTGCCACATATATATATATATATCTCAGTCAGAATTATTCTGGAATAGTGTGATGACTACGTTGTATGTCTAGGGTATGTGTATGATGAAGTGTAAGTCATAACAACAACAGACAGATAAACAATTTAATTTATTCCACCACACTTGACAACACTGTGACACTCACATACATAAAACACTCTACAAGGATATCTTAAAGGAGTCACTGATAACTTTTCAAATAACAATATGTATTCATTGCTGTCATGAATGAATATGTGTCCTGATTCAAATACAAAGGGAACCAGGAATCACAATCAATTTTAATTACAAGTTATATGTACAGAATTTATCAATATGAATATGGTAGTGACATATATTATTAAAAGTATCCTATGTGTGTCAGTTGTGTAGTAGTAATATGAGGTAATACTGGTTTTGTTTTGTTCAAGCTCTGTTGGTATTTGTCATCATGACTTCAATAGTTTGTCTTTATTGGAACTAGTATTGGAGATGTTCTCAGTTCCTGATATTAAAACAGTTTACTTCCCCTCTTAAGTTTATGTTACAATGTTATTTTAAGATGGGGGTACATAATTTTGAGCTCAGCTGGCCACATCAGCTTATCTTGCGTGATGGCGGCAGGAAAAGACTCCTCTGCTCGATTTCTCCCCTGTGCTCTGGAGACACCTCACTGATAGCTAAATGGACCAAGGAGTATGCTGTCCGACTCTGGATTCAGCAAGGCTCTGACCAGGTGCTGCTCAATAACGTCAAGACCACGGTCCCTGAAAACAAGAAGGATGTACCTTCTACTTCACAACTAATTGATACTCTAGTTCTACACTGAGCACAATACATCACAAACATTGAGTTCAGAGCGTTAGGCCAACTGTCAGCGTCATCTGAAATACTTTATACCAGTATTAACCTCCTTAATGGTTACTACGCCTCTGCAATTCCAGCATTATTTCTTTCTAGTCAATCATCTAGGTGTCAGTGTACTGTTTGGCCATTCCATGCCGTTTTACTTTCCTCCGACACCTTCTGTTCAGGCTGGAGCATTATAGGCTTTACATCATGTTTGCTACTGAACTACACATATATACAGGCATAAATTAACAATTCACATTCAATTTTCATTAAAAGATACTGAATGTTTCAAGCTTACCACAATTCATAGAATAAACACAGATACGTTGACTAGCAATGAATTCTGGCACAAATACTGGCACAAATTCCCATCTGCTTATGTTCCAGGCTTTTATTTAGCAAAAATATGAGCTGGCTTCAACGCACTGTTGCTTTATCAAGCTTATTTGAACTAGTGGTCTCGAACTAACGCTCCTAAGTGATTATATCAGCGAGTCTGGCCAATGGAGCCACGTTTCGACAAGTGTTTGAAAAAATTTTACCTTCCTACGTCTCCCCTAACAACCAAAGATAGCATTTATAGTCCGACTAATCGTGTGTAGCCTTACATATCATTCCAGCCAATCAGTTCAAATGTAACTTGTGGCCCATTTCCCGTACAAGGGTGGTTTAAAAAATCTACCACTGAGCGATTCTGATTTTGGGTGTTGTCTGACAGCACCATCATTTTATTTTGGCTATAACTTGTTAATTCCTAGACTATTTGCGTAACGTTTTACATATTCTTTGTCAGCAAGCCCTAAGGAACCCAAATATACAAATTTAAAAGAGCTAAGTGGCTGCGTTCAAAATATGCAATTTCTTCTACCTCCTGTTTCGAAGATGTGCTGTCTGGGTACTGTAATGTTTTCAAACGTAAACCCATCTAATGTTATCTTTTCTAATAAGCGTTTTTCGTGATTTTAAAACCTAACTCTGGGAAGGTTAGTGTTTTTATCACTGTCCGTCCGAAAAAGTTAGTGCATGTGGCCTTACACGCGTGATAGTAGTAATTGTGTATCGCGTTACGCTTGTTGGGGTGGCATTAATAGCGAGACGCGTGTTTAATTTTGCATGCGTTCGGCTTTCTGCCTCTCCCTTCTCTCTATCCTGCTTTATCTGTCTTTTAGTTACGCTGTGTATAAAATGGAATGAATGAAATATTAAAATTAGGTCATTGTTCAGCTTGCGTATCTCAAATGTTTTTCCAAGAAATACAGCACACGTTTCATTGAAGAAAGCGGGTAATAATATAGTAGGCTTTTACTATCAACGTGAAAGCGTTACAATTTGCAGACGAAGCATAAAACAAAGGGGATTTTGAGTACATTCCTTGTGACAGCACTGTTATTTTACCATTGCTCTTTTCTTTATTAAAATTTATTTGTTAGGCTTTATATTTACCTGATAATTTATATATGTGGATTAGAATATTTCACGACAGACACGAATGATCGGACGTCCTTTTTTGTTTGTGGCCTAGGTGCTCTCTGCAGTTTTTCCAAATTCTTAGGATCAGGGGTCATATTACCCTGATATACAGTGTGCCCCAAGAATTCCAACTCTTTGCATCCAATACAACATTTTGTTGGCCTAGCAGTTAAGTTCGCCTCCCGAAGTCTATTAAATAACATAGTATCCTTTACGAAGATTTGAAAAGTATTTTGCCTTGTTCAGTCTGGCAAATAACTGTTTTGTGTCTGTAATGGATCCACTTGTCCTTCTGTGACAGCATTCAGTTTCCTGTAATCTATGCACAGTCTGTGTTCCCCAGACGGTTTTCTCAACAAAACGACACTAGAACTAAAAGATGATTCACTGTGCGAAATAATCCCCTCCTTCAACAAATAATCTATTTCTTCCTTCAATGCCTTCTCCTTCGCGAACGGAATAGAATAGGCTCTCATACAGATTGGGTTTGAGTCTACCAGTTTCATGTCATACTGTAGCAAATTTGTATGGCCTGGTTTATCTGTTAGTACATCTGTATGTTCCTCCAGAACCTGTTGAACTCTCTCCCTCTGGTTTTTAGTCAGGTGCTTACTGACTTTTACCTGTGCTGCTGTTTCACAAGGATGTAATGGGTATTCATGTGAGGTGAGTGGTTCCTTTTGCATCTGGGTTGCAATAGCCAAGGTCAATAAGGGGGTGCTTTCCTGGAGTGGTCTGTCCAGATACTTCTTTAATAAGTTTACATGATAAACTTTCTCCTTCCCCTTTTTGTCAATTTTATAGTTTGTTCTAGACACCTTCTCTAGAACCTTATAGGGACCTTGCCAACCAATTTGTAATTTATTCTGGCTACCGGGTAGTAGAAAAGCACCTTCTCTCCCACAGCTAGTTCTCTGTCCTTTGCCTTCCTATTAAAATATGCTGCATGTTTCTTCCTGGCTTGTTTCAAATTATCATTTGCCAGTTTCCATCCAGCTTTCAGACGAGTGGTCAGTTCGTTCACGTATTGATAAGATGAGGTAACCGGTTCTTCCGCCTTCTCATCCGTCCAGGTCCTTAATAAAGTTACATCTGGATCTTTAATTTATCATACTTATTTTTTCATGGAACCCATCGGGTCCCGTCCATTAGAAGCTTTATAATGAGGACTTTTCTTCCTAGAATCATCACTCACAAATCGACCACTACCAATTTTTTTCTGGGGTTTGTCTCCCCACTTTAGATTGCTTATGAGAGATCTTCGCTCTCTTGTCTGTTCTTCCAGTTTATATAAGTCTGACCGAGGGATTGTCATCTTATCCTGGGTAAAATTTCTTCTTTGTACTCTTCGCATAGTGGCCATGTTAATCCATTCAAGTGAAGACTGGGTGTGAAAAGGGGGCTCCCATTCCACTTTGTCTACCCGAGTATAATTAGTTTTCCTTTCAGGCCTAAAGTTGCCCCGTGGCGTTTCTAGGTCCTGCACATATTTTCTCTTTGTGGGTGTTCCCTCATGAAATACGCCACATGCTTCTACAAAGTTTTCAACATCGACATTTACGTCGGGCCAATAGTATTTTCGAGCAATCTTTTGGCAGATGGTACCGACTTTCTCATGGTCACCATCTTTTCCAACATGTAAGCTCCTTATTAAGTTTGCCCTATATATCTTGGGAAGAACTAACTGTCCGTGACCAGTGGATCTAGTTCCTGTCTTCCTGTATAATAGTCTGTTCTTCACAAAGTACTCTCCCTTGCTTGGAGGTGTGTGGCATTTGCGCAATTTTTTAAAACATGGCTTGAGTGTCCTATCCTCAGCCTGCGCCTTTCTCATCTCCTCTGGATGAGCATTTATAGGTTCACCTTCTTCCTCCTTCTTCTGTGACCTGGTCTGCACTGTCGCCATGATCACAGGTTTCTCGGGATTCCCCAAGAAGACGTATCTACACCCCAATATCAGAGGGTAGATTGGTTCATCTATCACTGCTGCTCTGATTTCTCCTTCCACATAGCGAGTTTTCACCGTTATCCTTGCGATGGGAAGTGTCATGAGTGGTATGCCCTTAGTCGCCCCTTGTATTTCCACTGTTTCTGTGGTATACTGACTTGGGTCCACTAGGCTAGACTTCACAACTGAATCATAATCCAAACCTGTATCATAAAGGCACCTTATGGTGACCCCATTACAAATAACATCCTCACAAACTGGGGGGTGATAAGGTTCCTGTTGTCCATTAGGATTAACCTTTAATCTTTGCGTCCCCGACTTCATGCAGCAATGTTTGAAGGTTTCCTTCTACAAAATTCGGTGTTATGGTTATCTTTCTTGCACCATTTACACCATCTTTTTCCTTGGTTCAACGGTTTTCTTTCATTGAACTTTTGGTCATTGAACTGTGAGTTTCTGTCGCGATAGTCATTTCTTGGCCGCTCAAAGTTTGTCCTACCTTTATTTCCCTGCTCTCTATTATCAAATTTATTAAATTGCTGTGGAGCTTTAAAAGTGTCTATGTGCTTCTTTTTAGCACCACTTACCTCTGCCTGGGCTGCCTGATACCTCTCAGCGACATTTAAAACCTCTCCCAACTTCTCTGCACCTTGTTCCATGAGAAATTTTCTCATGTCTGGAGCCATGGACTCTCTCAATTGCTCAATCATGATCATTTCTTTAAGATTTTGGGTCTTCCCCAGAGCAGTCCATTTCTCCAAATAGGTTTCCAGTCTAGCAGAGAATTGGTGGTATGTCTCCCCAGACAACAGTTTGGCATTTCTAAATTTCTTACGATAAAATTCACCATTCTTCTCGTACCTTAATAACAAAGCCTGCTTTAACATGTCATCGTCTTTTTCAACAAAATGGTCTAAATGAAACCCCATAGCTGAGTTTGAGGCTCCCAGACTAGGCGTAGCATCTGAGGCAAAAGGGCTGGCACCATTTTCAGGAGCCTGGCCTTGTAACTCCAGCTCCCTTAGTCGTAATTCGTGCTCCCTTTGCAACCTTCTATCTTCTGCCTCCCTTTCGGCCTTTTTATCTTCTGCCTCCCTTTGCTGTCGTTTGTCTTCTGCCTCAATCTGCAGCCTCTTAATTTCTCTATCAGCCTCAATTTGTAACCTCTTCTCTTCAGCCAACCTTTCAGACTCTAATTTTCTTTCAGCCTCTTTTTCTAATCTCCTTTCTTCCCGTTCAATATATTTATCACATTCAGCCGTTACGTATTGAATTAAAATCTGACCATCCATTCCCATCTCCTTTGCGGTCAGCACAGCAGCTGATCTAAATTTTGCTAGCTCCGCCATACTTTCTAAACAAATCTAGCAATAAGCAAAGTAAAATTTCCAATCACTAAAATAATTATAATTATTCTAGACTAAAATAATCCTAATCAACTAATTAACTAACACTGGCTGTGAAGATTCACCAACTTCTAATTGCCCTTTTAATTTAAGGGGACACTTTTAATTTTAAGGGAATTTTACAATTTTGTTCCCCTAATTTTATTTCTCCCACCAGGAGATCCTTATATTACTGTTTATGCTAATTATCCCTGGACAAGACCCCAATATATGTAGTGGTTTTGATGGTATTGTATGATGGTGATATTACTAAGTGTAATGTATGAGGTCAGCTGTGAAGGCTCCTGAGATAAAATGTAGTTGTGAATTTTCAGAAGGGCCTTTCTTGCTACCACTACGACCTCACACCTATCTTTTTTTCCTAATGAATGTGGCTACGTTATAATCTAGGGTACTGAATGTAATGTGTTGTATTGACATATACAAACACACACACACAGATATTAAATAATATATTATCAATAAAATTTAGAACACAATGAACTAAATCCAGCTGGTGAAATTTTAGAAAGTAAATCTTTTTTTAAATTTATTTGTTCTGAACCAAGGTTTTATTTGGCCAGAACATATGAAAAGATTTTGGAATTTATGAGTGAATGGCATGAATAAATGACATGATAAATAAAATGTGTGTACGTATACAAATTTTAAGATTAGTTAGTATTTCTACAATTTATAATTTTGATTTTCCCTGGGAGAAACGATGAATAGATGTGCTGTTGGGGTGGCTTCATCCCTCCCTGTCTAAGTTTACCAAACATTGTCCATTAATGATGGAAGTAAATGGGATGTTTTAGTAGTAATTCACTTTGGGTGTTATGTCTATGAAGTTGGTGTAAATCCAGCAGACCACTGCTTACGTAACTTTGAAGAAGTAGCGCTGGTGCTGGAATCTGGTGGCCCCACCTCTCCGTGCTTGGGGGCAATATATCGGGTGGCCCCACCTCTCCGGGCTTGGGGGCAATACAAGGCTGTTCTGCCGAGATGCGACACTGCACGGGTCCTCACTGTCAATTATCTACACAGCATTTGACACCACCTTTTGGTGTCAACATAAAAAACTCACAGCTCTGAAATAAAGTATTGGTTTAGGTTCAGAACCTTACCTAAGGAGCCACTTCTACACGTAACAATTTACAATAACACCATTTAGACAGGGTCAGATCTCTCTGACCATACAACACATCTTACCAAGTTGGTTTCCCATAGGATAAGTTCTCCCAGACTACATATTCAGAAATATGTTTATTAGCTTCTTGCCCTAGGATAGGATAGGTGATATGTTCCACTGATCTCAACACTTGATCTGTCCTTCCTAATCTTTGCTGGAGTATATATATTGTTTGTCCCTAGACCCTGAACTAGGGCGGGGGGTCTAGAGCAAATCCTTACTCATTTGTAAGGCTAGATTTCGATATGGCAGTATCAAATCAAATCCCCCTGAACCAAAAACTCCAAATGGCTAACTTAATTTATCATATTGTTTTTTGATTGTCTGTGGCCAATCAATGCCTTGGTTTTTTTAAATTCAAATTTCCTACACTAAAGTCATTTCAGTCATGCTTCAGTCAAGTATGGATTTTTATCTGTTAGTCCGTCCGTCTCTACTTGCGTTTTCACAAAACGTACTTGTTTTTTTTTGAACCAACCTATTCGTCCCCTCTACACTTTTTGTCTGTAAAGTTATTTTTAGCCACAGCTTCCACCAATTCCCCTTCTCTTTCATTCTAACTAGATTTGGACACTTGAGTCTTCAAGGTCGCGATTTTTGTGCAAATAGTGACTTGTTTGATTCAATGCAGTCTTTCGCTGATGTGAACAACAGTCTTTTGTCATTATCTTCATTATTAGCTATCCGTCTGTATAAATAAAAGCATATTATTTCACTGCTCAGAATGGGCCATCCGGCCAGCTAATTTTTATATTCCTAACATTAATATTAAGAAAAATTACTTTTTAAATTTTGTAATATTTCAAGCATCTGCGTTTGCCGCTGAATTCAAATAAAAGGCTTGGTATCGCAAAAGCGTCCAATAAATGACTGTGGCGTATCATATCCAAGGTCCCTTCTGTCGAGTTCCTTACTTTATGTCAACTTGGGAAACGTGACTTTTTCTTTCCCCCCCCCCCCCCCCCCAATTGCGTCTCCTTAGCCTTGCTAGTCTCACGCAATTTTTTCAGTCATATTTTTTTTTTTTTCCTTTTGATCCGCCGTTCTCATCCCGTTCAAATGGTAACCGTTTTGATTTCCTGTCTAGCAAGTCAATTTTTATGGAGGGTGATGACCCGCGGTCAGGGCGATCATGTACTATCAGCAGCTTACGCATTATGTTTTTATCCTTACATTTTATCCTTTGGAGATATTTTTACGTTGTATCACTTGTTAATTTTATGACAACCAGGATCGAAAAATGACAATTGTGGAGATAGCTAGTAGAGTAAAACTAAATGAAAGAACAGTTTATAGAATTTTACACAACAGACTGAACATGAGAAAAGTGTGTGCACCCTGGGTTCCGCGACTGTTGACACGTGAACAGAAGCAAACGAGGGTAAATTGCTGTCAACAGTTGCTCAAAAAGTGTCAGTCAAAAAATTTTTTGGAGACCATGGTGACAGTAGATGAAACTTGGGTACACCATTATGACCCCGAATCCAAAATTGCCAGCATGCAATGGAAAACCCCGGGCTCCCCAACACCTGTCAAGCCGAGAGCGCAGAAATCTGCAGGAAAAGTGATGCTGACTTTTTTGGGACGGCAAAGGTGTCCTTTTGAAAGATTATATCCCTCGTGGCAGCACAGTTAATGGACAGTACTATGCAGATCTTCTCACCAAACAAAGAAAGGTTGTGACCAGGAAACGAGGGATAACGCGCACTCAAAATCCTCCTTTGCTTCAAGACAACGCGCCCTCTCACGAAGCACGGCTTGTGCAGCTAGCAGCCAACGATTTGAATATTGAAATTCTTCCACACCAACCATATTCTCTAGATTTGGCTCCATCAGACTTTTTTCTATTCCCAAATCTTAAAAAACTGCTAAAAGGAAATCATTTTGACAGCGATGAAGAGGTTATACTGGCATGTGATGACTGGTTTAGTTTGAAAAATAGGATGTTCTACTCCCAAGGTCTTTTCAAGGTCAAGCAGAGATGGCAGAAGTGTGTCAATTCAGACGGTGGCTATATTGAAAAGGAATAAACACTATACAAACATTCAGCTCTCTGTGACATGTCCTTCATGGTCAGGCCCAAGACTTATGTCAATCCCCTTGTATATACCTAGTTACTATACTATACCTGCATTGCTGAGGACAGAGAGCAGTGGAGGACCCTGTCTGCTGATGCTTCCACCATGGCACCCCTACGACCCATGACGGGTTACGGGTTGAGATGAGAGATGATATCTATATGACAACATCTAAATAAAATAATACAAATGCAACGACACTATATCTATATGACAACATCCAAATAAAATAATACAAATGCAACGACACTAAATATAACTATACCTGAAAAAAAATGTGAGCGCCCTTGCATAAAATACACTCTAATCTTACTGCTGTACTACTATATACTGTGATGATGATAGTGAATGAATTATAATGCTACTAGCTTAATACTGCCTGAATCAAAAAAGGATGTCTTGTTTCTTGGCCTCTTTCTGAATGTCAATAATGCTCTGGGCGATGGCCTGTCTTTGCCTGTATTCAATAACACTGTCCGGCCCACTTAATGTCCTTCGTGTATCGATGGCCAGATCTTTTATTCTTCACAATGTGAGATTTGCTTGTACAACGCGCGGCTGGGTTGCCGGGTTCTTAGGTTGTCGGGTTCTTGGGTTGTCTTGTAAGAAATCCTAGGCGACAGAGTCTTCGTCTGATAGGCAGATGTCAGCTTGGTGTGATGGCGTTTTTGCACATGTGGTACTTGATGTAAATATGTTATATATTTTTATGTGTTGGCGCGGCAGTTTTACTTGGAGAATCTGTCCATTACCGCAGATAATTTAGGATCTCAATAATTTTCGTAGGCACTGCCTGTAAAAGATCGTCCGTGTGCTCCTGGCACTTCTGATCAATATTTTTCATGGGCAGCTAATTGTAACTCATCCATTACTGTGTAATTTCTGATTACTATTTTGTGTGGGTGGTTGTTTGTAGAAAGGCTCCTTTGCCCTGGCAAATTCCTTCCTAAACCCCCGGTTGCTTCTGTAGGTTTGATGCCGTTGATTATTGATATCTGTAAGGTACGTATCGTCAAAGTATATCTGATTGGCCCTACGTATTAGTTCGTCCCAAAAACGCCAGCCAGGGTAGTGAGACTAAGGCTGAGTTATCTCAACGTTCCCCAATCTGGTCTCTACCACTTGGCTCCGTATAACGAATTCACTGACCACAGGTCCTGAATCTTCCTCGTGAAATATCGAACCAAGTCGGGCTGCGGAATGCTTTCTGTAGCAATACCCAAAGATGTTGTTGTTGTTGTTGTTTTGATGAAATGATGGGTGGAGATCGGGCACTCAACCTCTGATCATTGTTGCCTCTTCTCTTTCCATCTTGGTCTACCCTGTTCAACCTGAAAGTTGGTTATAATTGGGGTATTTAGTGTCATTTTCTTTACTAATTTTGTATTCAATTTAAATAACTGTTGTCTTTTGCAGTTGCTGATTTTTATTTATATTAGTATTTGTCAATTTTATTTTCTCTTTTGTATTGTTTCTAGATAACTATTGTCCTTTACACTTGGTTTTAATTTGTATTAGTATTTGTTCTTTTTGAGTTGTTGTCCCTTTTTTTTTTTTTATACCTTGTCTTTCCTTGTCCTATGAGTAGTTATTTTTTTTTTTTGTTAATGCTTTGTTAGTTCTTGCTGCTTAATTTCTATTTAGTTGGATGATTTTCCTGAAGTTCTAACCTTATATTTTTTCCTTTGTTTTATGTATATATCTTTTAAGTATTGATTGGGCATCTCTTGGGGCATCTATACTTAAAACCTTATCACCTGTTAAGTCTATATTGTGATTTCTATAGTAAGTTTTTAATTCAAGCCTTTGTTGTTCATACTTTTTACAGTGGATCAGGTAGTGGTCTATGTCATTCTCTTCCTGACATTCTTGGCAGTGTGGTTCTTCTACCATGAAGTATGCTGCACCGAGTCGGAGACGCCACAGTTTTTTGTTCGATGGTATCTTTAATTCTTCTCTGACCTGGCATGTCCTCGTTGGTTCTTTCAGCAGTTTGAACGCGTGTCTGCCTTTTCTACTTTCCTTCCATGTTGTCTTCCATTCCTCGTTTATAGTTTCCTTCACTTGGCTCTTGATCTCTGACCTTCCCAGTCCTGCTTTTATATTGTTTTTACTTGTTCTTCCCTTCTTGGCATTCTGGTCTGCCAACTCGTTGCCAGCTATACCTATGTGTGCTGGAACCCACACTAGCCTCACACTACATCCTCTGTTCTCTAGTGATGTATTAATTGCTAGAATTTCTTCCTTTATGTCTGGCCGGCTACATTTACCTGGGTGTTCTAGTGCTTGTAGTGATGATAGTGAGTCTGTAAATATCGTAACAGCTTCTGGTGGGTTATCTTCGATTATTTCTAGACTTTTAAGAATTGCTACCATCTCTGCAGTAAAAATCGATGCCCCTTCCGTTATACTGTAGCTCTTTTTTATTCCCCATTGTGGTATTACAACTCCGGCACCTAGTTGCCCACTATCACCCTTGGATCCATCAGTGTAGACGGCCAGACTTTGTTTAGTTAGTTGCTCTATGAACTTTCTACTTATCATTTTGGCTTCCTTATCTTCTATGTTTTGTTTGATCTTTTCAGTAAGTGAGTAGTCTATGATTGGTGATTTTAGTTCCCAGGGTGGTATTTTGCTTCTGTATTTATTACTATTTTCAATTGTGTTTGATAGTTCTTTGAACTGCATTAGGTCTTCTATAGTTCTCCATCCTGTTGGATATCTATCTTTATTTAAGGGGACGTCCCATACACTTGGTTGGTTTTTGACAAATGCTTTATGTGCTGGGTGGGTCACTTCTTGTGCTACTTTACTCCAATAATTTAATCTCAGTTCTTTCCGTCTTAGACCAAGGGGAGGTATGCCGAGAGCTACTTCTAGAGCTTCTACTGGTGTCGATATAAATGCACCTGTAATAGTTCTCATGGCTGCATTTTGAATCCTGTCCAGTTTTGCTTTGTTAGAAGCTGCAGCTGAGTCATAGACTATGCTGGCATAATCCAGTTTCCCCCTGATGAAGGACTTGTAGAACATAAGCATTATTTTATTGCTGGCCCCCCATCCATTACCTTTTACAATCCTTAGTATATTTAGGGGTCCCCTACAGCTTTCTACCAAATTGTCTATATGTTTATTATAATTTAGTTGTTTATCTAAAGTTACGCCCAGAAATCTAGTTGTTGAGGAGGTACATATTTTCTGTCCTTTAATGGTTATATTGATTTTGTTATTTTTTTTTAAATTTCCTTTGCTGAAAATCATACCTACTGTTTTGTTTACATTAATTTGGAAGCCCCAACTTTTCATCCTCTCTGAAACTTTGTCTATTTGATTTTGAAGTTTTTTGTAAACATGGTCCAAGTTTTTTCCAGATCGCCAAATGGCACAGTCATCTGCAAATTGTGATACTGCATTCTTTATGTCATTAAATTCATCTGCTAAATCATTTACAGCTATAGTGAAAATTGAAGGAGAGATCACTGATCCTTGAGGAATCCCATTCTGTTGTTCATATATTTCTGACCTATCATTATTCACCTGTACAGCAAAATACCTGTCCTGTAAAAAGTTTTCTAGATACCTATAGGTTTTACCAGTAATGCCAATCTTTTTCATTTTGTAAAGAGCTCCATCGCGCCAGCATTCATCATATGCTCTAGCTACATCTAGAAAGACTGCTACTGTTTTCTCTTTCCTCTTGAACCCTAGCTTTACATCATGTTCTAATCTTACAAGCTGGTCTACTGTACTTCTGTCTGCTCTAAACCCTGACTGGTTTGGGCTATATAACTGGTTTTTTTCCAGGTAGAATTTAACTCTTTTATTCACAACAGTTTCCAGTATTTTACCTAGTTGTGATGTTAAGGAGATAGGCCTATATGAACTTACTTCATGGGCTTCCTTATTGGGTTTTAGAATGGGTACTATCATAGCTACTTTCCATGCTTTTGGTATCTTTCCTAAGTTCCAGATTTTGTTATAAAGTGAAGTTATTATGTTTATAGTTCTTTTGGGTACTTTCTTAAGGATTTCATAACTAAGTATATCTTGCCCTGAGGCAGTATTAGATTTATCTTTTATTGCATTAGTTACTTCTTCCTCTGTTATATCAGCATCTAAATAGTTTGTTTCATCTATCTGGTCTGGTATTTCTTTTAAAAACTGTATCCTAAGTCTTTCTCTTCTCTCATTTTCTTCCTGTCCAAGGCTACTTTTTGCACTGACTTTATAGAAATACTCGGCAAGGGCATTAGCTTTTTCTTTATCTGTTTCTGCTCTCTTTGGTAGTTTGATTGTTGGCATTATTGTTTTCTTATTGTTCCCTTTGATTGCCTTAAGCTTTCTCCATACTTCTCTAATTTGAGTGCTAGGTTTAAGTGACTGACAAAACTCCTTCCAGTTAGTTTCTTTGGCTTTGAATATTATTCTGTTAGATTCATTCCTAATAAGTTTATACTTATCATAATTTTCTTCTGTTCTGTTATTTCTATATATTTGTAACGCCCTTTTTCTTCTCTCATGAATTTCTGCACAGCTTTTATTCCACCAGGCAACTGGTTCTTTATTCCATTGAGTTTCTCTTTTCTTATTAATGTTATTTTTTTGTTTAAGGTGTTGTGGCATATTTTTATTTGGTATATACTTTATTGCTATTTTCAGAATTTCATTGGTCAGTGTTTCTGCCCACAAGTCAATATCATCTGATTCCATGTCTTTATATTCCATCACCTCCAGCTCTGATTGGAAAGCTTCCCAGTTTGCTTTTTTATAGTTGAAGGTAGGTTTCTCTGGTTCTGGGTTTGGAATGACATTTTCATGCATGGTTATTACAATGGGCAGATGATCTGAGTTTGTGTCTTGTAACACTTCCCAATTTACATTCGCTAGGTTGTTAGTTGCTATACTTATGTCTATTGCTGAGTCTGCCCTATTAGCTTGTGGATTAATTCTTGTTGCAGATCCATCATTTAGTATTAGTAGTTCTTTGTTTTCTATGAAGTCAAGTAGGCATTTTCCTGCATTATCTGTATGTTGTCCACCCCAAGCACAATGATGGGAATTAAAATCGCCTACTATGATTGTTTTGGGGCCTAGTCTGGTGCTTATGGCTAGTATTTCTTCATCTTTAATTATGCCATCTTTAGCATATACATTTAGAATTGTTAGATTGTTTGGTTCAGCTGCTATAGTAACCTGGATACCTTCTATATTGGTTGTATTAAAAACTTCCCAGTCTATGATTTTAAATTTTTCGCTAACTAAGACTGCGACACCACCTCCTCTACCTTCTTTCCTATCGTGTCTAAGTATCTTAAAGCCCTTACAACTATATCTACTATTTGGGTTTAAATGGGTCTCTTGAAGAGCATATATATCAGTAGTTAATCCTGTCTCTGATAGTAGGGGTGCAAAATTCTTTTTGATACCCCTACAATTCCACTGTATAATTTTAAATCTTTCTAAATTGAATTTTAACATCATCTATTATCCCTTTTATTTTGGTTAACTATCAATTTGCTCTTAATCTGTATTCCCTGCACTCGTGGACCCATCGTCAATCAAGTTCTCTAGAAAAGCCTTATTAAAACTTATCATTGTATCCGTAACTTTTTCTGTTATGTATGGTAAAAGTGCATCAACGTGTTCTTTGATAGAGCTAGTTTCTTCTAGGTTGACCACTTTCCTATTTTCATCTAATGCTACATTCCCTTCTCTCCCTATGTTGATCTCCTGCCTTTCACTTTCCATTCTTTTTAGTATTATTTCACTTTCTTCTTTTAGTTCGGAAAGTTTGACTAGCATTATTTCATTTTCTTCTTTCAGTGCAGTCAGTTTAGCCACATCCTGGGTAATTTGGAACTGTATGGCTTTCACTTCTTGTAGCAATGCCTCTGCACTTTTCAGTGAATTCACATTTTCCAGAGTTGTAGCTGACCTGTCTGGCTTGCTGCTTTCTTTTGTTTTGTTAGTTATTTTCTGTTCTTTTGACTGCTGCGTTTTAATAGTTTTAATTTCTTCTTTAAGAGATTTTATTTCTTCTACAACTTTACTGTTTGTGTTTTTTGCGTTTTCTTTTATTTCTTTAATTACTGTTTTTAGTGGGTGTTCTTGTTATGATGGATTCTTTTAGTGCTTGTTTGGTTTGCTGGTACACTGGACAGCCCTGATACCTGGCACTGTGGTTCCCTTTGCAATTGGAACACTTTCTGTTCCCATTCGCCTTTTTGTAGTCGGTATCTGCCTTTGCCTTTTCACACTGTGTAGAGGGGTGGTTACTGGAGCAGTACCGACAAACTGTTCTCCCCTTACAATTGTTCCTTCCATGGCCGAATTTCAGACAGTTGGAGCACTGTAGCACAGGGGGAATGTAAGCTTCGGTGTGCTTCTTGGTTTTCCCAAATAGTAGTGTTTTAGGGGTTTCCCTCCCTTCTGCCGTTATTATAACCACTGGGGTTACAATGCTCCCTTTCACCATTATTCTGTCCACATGTACCAACTTTATGTCTGGGTTCTGTTTTGCGATGCTGTTCATAACTTCCTCGCTTGAAAGGTTAATGTTTATCCCTTTTAACACACACCTATTGGTCTCTTTTGCCAGCTCTATCTTTACTTTTATGTCGTGTGCCAGAGTCACTGTTTTTGCTTCTACTTTGAGTTCCTCTAACATCTCTTTTATTCTGTCGCTCTGATTTGGGGTAATTATTATGCCAAAATGGGTTTTTGAAATTTTGGCTATCGCCTTTTTGCCTAACACAGGATCAAGGATTTTTATAATTTTGTCTTCATCTAGTGCTTTGATCTTGACAACCTCACCAGCTACTTGTGTTATCTTTAACCGACATATGTTTTCTACATCTTTATTTTGGGAAACTGCCTGGGATGCTTTATGTCTTGAGTCTTCTTTGGTACTTTCATTGCTATTTTTTTGGTTAGAAATTTCTTCTATGGGGGCCTGACTATTCTCTTCTAGTTTATCGTGCCTGGTGTCCCTATCTTTGTTTTTAACTGCTTCTGCCCACGTTTTGCCTTCACCTGACTGTGATCTAGTTAGGACTACAGGTGCCATGTTTGGTTATGAGCTATGTCCTAATTTCCTATTTGAATTTCTTTACTTATTGTTCTTTCCTATTTCTTTTAGCTCCCTTTCTTTTATTTTGTTATTAATTTAATTATTTTATTGTGCTATCTTGTTCTTATTCTTAGAAGTTTGGTCTATTACTAATATTTATTATTAATAATTGATTAACACTACTAGGATCTATGATTACAGTTTAGGATGATTCAACTTTTTGCTATTTTCTGATGAGTTAAGTAAAGTAAAAATGTCTACCGTACCACGCAATGGAAAGCACGTGGCGCCTGGGCCTATTAAAATTTATTTGTTTCTTTTTAATTTATGGCTATTCCTATTTTATATTATCACTCCTAGCCAGTATCAAGCAATCAACAATTATACTAACCGCTTAAATAGTATACAAAATAGAAACAGCAAATAAATTAAATTAAACTTATCTGGTTTGTATTTCTCCCGGTTGTGTGCGAACGCTGCGTGCTCAAGGCGAAGAGGTGGTGGGACCCAAAGAAGGGTTTACTCTGCGTTATATGCTGGTAAATTGCCTTCTAGCGATTCCTGTGTTCTCTTCTGATGTCATGTGAAGTTTTCCAATCCTTTGAAATGTCCCCTTTCATATGTGTATTAGTTCAGACAATCTGTCTACATTACTCTAATATTTAATCGTCGATTCCGTGAGAACTGTTTATCCAAATTTTCGTTCCTTCAACATATTATGCTAATCCCGTCTCAGATCTTTCATTGTGTTGATGTTTCTAAACAAAATATGACTTCAGTGTTATGGCCAGTTCCTACTTCGTTACTCTACTCGAGTACACAAACCGCGCTATGTAGTCTGTCTCGCCAACGAAATTTCATTGTTACTTTGTAGGGCTGTTGTGTTCACCTTCGGCGATCGCTTTGGTCTGAACAGTCTCTATGGTAAAGCGAGTAATTTTCCCAGGGGTAAAGAATAACATGGCAGGTCATGACCTAATAAGTACGCGCAATCAATATATTCTCAAACCCTGTGATGTTTCGGCGACTATTAGACATTCGGTTTAGAAAGTCAAAATACACTCTCGTTTGCCCCGTGACACGAACATCATGTCGCAAACCTAGCCAGAAGTAATTTGAGTAGACCTGTTTTACCAGGGCATGGGATGGGGCATGGTTAAATGCATTTCCTGCATTAGGCGGGTGCAATAGGGTAATGGGACAACTAGCTATCTCTTATTCCCCACCCGTCTATATACCAAACCTTTCTCCCTGTAAAATGCTCCCTGTGGCGTATGGGTGTAATTACCATACAAATTGGAAAAGCAAGGCTTTAGGGTGTTATCGGCCCTTTGTGACTGCTTCAGCTCTGAAATATTCAAGCTATGTAAAGATGATAACTCAGGGGCCGCTGAGGCGAGTCCTGGGTTATCTCTCTTTTGTGTCGGTTTGGGGTCACGTGAGATATCTCCAAGAAACACATATTTCCTCCCTAAGATGAGAGGGTAGACTAAACCGTCTACAAATGCGGCATTGATTTTTCCCCGTACATTTCGAGTCGAAACATCAATTTCCGCAACTGGAAGAGCCATTGGCCTTATGTTCTTCCGGGGCCCCTGTATTTCTACAGTTTTACCCAACGTATTGGTGGGCCTTCGCCAAAGATGGGCTGACTAGAGCCGAGTATTCGAGACCCGAATCATACAAGCACCGTATGGTTTGGTTACCCACAGTTACTTGCTCAGTAATAGAAGGGTGGCTGGAATTTTGTTCAAATGCCTGGGGGTCATGTTTCCCTATCGGCCCCCTGATCAGGCAAGCAACACTATAAGGGCCTGTCTTAGGTCTCTTACAGTCCGATGCGAAGTGCGTGTCAGATTTGCATGCCTTATAATATCGTCTTCCAGTTTCCTGGGCTGAATTGCTCTGTTTCTGCCTATGGTGATCCTTGGGCTGGTGTTGCTGTTGTGTCGTGTTGTGTGAGGTGTTGGTCGTACTCTTGGAGTCAGTGAAGGGGCGCTCCTCTCGTTTGGGGTGACTATCGTGTATGCGCCTTTTTTCCGGGGTCACTTTCGACTGGGCGCTCTGGTACCGATCAGCAAACAGTACCACCTGATCAAGAGTTTCGGCCTCGTGCTCAGCCAGGAACCCTCTCATGTCTGGGGTGAGAGAGTCCTTGAATTGCTTACGATAATCACTTCTTGTAATCCCTCGTACGATTTGTCGAAGGTGCTTAGTGATCCCCACTTCTCCAAGTACATAGCCAGGCGTGTAGCAAACTACGTGTACGATTCGTCTTTTTGCCTCTTGGCTTCCCTGAATTTGCCTTGAAAAGTTTGTGCATTTAGCTGAAAACGTTGCAGCAAAGCTTTCTTCAACAAATCATAATTGTTGTTGTCTTCCGGTGCCATTTTGAGGAAGACATTGTAAGCATCTCCTCGCAGGCTACAAGATAACTTGATGTTGTATCTCTCCCTATCTAATCCATAGGTGGCAGCTAAAGACTCAAACCTAGCAAGATAAATGTATATTTCCTCTGAAGCCTCAGAGTAAACATCTAACTGAAAAGAAGCCACGCTAGGAACTATCGTGTGAAAAATATTTCCCCCATCACTACATTGAGAACTCCCCGACCCATTAGTGCTAGAGCTAGATTCGATTCTTCTTCCTTCAATCTCTAGTTCCTTCAGTCGGGTCTGGTGGGCCCTCTCCTGATCCTTTTCCGCTCTTTCGGCCTGTTCCTTCTCCTTAGCGAATGCCCTTTTGGCCTCCTTTTCGGCCTTTAGTCTGTCAGCCTGTTCCTTCTCAAAAGCTCTTTGCTTTTCAGCCTTCTGCTCCTCAAAAGCTCTTTGCTTTTCTTTCTCTTCCTTTTCGTGTTCCCGTTGCTTCTCCTTCTCATCCCTTCTAATCTTCTCTCTTCTCGGGCCGCGGCTTTCTTGGTTTCTATCCTGTTTTTATCTTCTTTCGTCCGTTCCTTATCTTCTTTCACAGAAGTGGCTACAAAATCAGATAAATCTGTGCCCGATAAGCCCATCTCTTTAGCAACATTTAAATAAAAAGTATAGAGATTTTGTGATTCGGCCATGCTGCGCAAGCAGATTATTTACAGCCGACAGGACAATAACAATTGCTACTTGTCTAAAATAAAATTAGCCGCTCTAGCTGACTAAAGTTATAAACTCAACCACAATGACAACAAACAGAAATTAGACTTCAGCAATGGACAATTTTTTCCTCTTCCAATTATTTTTAGAGACGTTTTTGATTTTATCAATTATTTACTTTACTCTTAAAATATTTCACCTTATTTATTTATTTATGCAAGACGTATGAGCAGATCTATCTATGATAATAACTAACAATACTCTTTCGGTAATCTAAAATTTATTGTCAGATTTCTAGGGGAATTAACCATCAGTTTCTTATTAAGACGAGGTCTGCAATTGTGATTTATCACAAATGCGTGTCCGAGTTCATTCCTGGATGAGCCCCCAATTGTTACGAATTGCCTCCGCTGCTTTGCAATAGTGGTCCAACAGTGATCTACTATTGGCTTCCAAGGTATCTACCTGCGCGCAAGATTACTCTTGGTAGAGATGTAGATAGAAGATTAATGACACTTCTACCTTAAGGGAGAATTCACAAGATATTTCCAGAAGTCACGAATAGTGTTGCATTGGGCTGAACAATTGTTAACGCATTATATCTGGTCCGTCGCCTTTTGTGACGGACTTAAGCAATGGCTTAGCCCGTTCAAGCCCCCAGTTGGTGTAATCCAACGAATGCCCTCTTATAAGTAATGGATATATATATATATATATATATATATATATATATATATATATATATATATATATATATATATATATATATAGAGAGAGAGAGAGAGAGAGAGAGAGAGAGAGATGATGCAAACGTGACACCGTTAAATGACCAAGCATATCTTCAGTGTCCTGTGTTAAGCGAATAATTGTATCTTTGATACAGGGTATCCACAGAGTCGTAGCATTGTAGTTATTTTAAAAAAAGTTGTTCGAATGTCGGTTTGTGTGTTGTTTCAGACAATCATGTTGCTGTTTTTTTTTTTTAAAGAACGCTTTAAGGTGAAGGACCCACTTGGTAGACTCTCCTTGGCATTTCTGGGAAATGAGCTACACCCGACAACCTCGACCAGAGACGAGCGTGAGCAGTGTGAAAAGAACCAACCCATAAGAAGGAGCAGAACCGTCATTGGCAGCTAAGTTCAAATCTATGCTGCCACTTGAACTTCTTGTAATATTTCACAATCCATAATGACCGTGATGATAACTTTTATTGATCCATAACTATTCAAATTATTTGTCTACTGTTAAAACGTAAGTGATTATTAAATTTTGTTATTTGTAATTATACAAATTTAACTTCGATTTAATCATTTTAAAGTTACTGCATGTTTGCCTCAGTCAATTTACTACACACACACTAAACAGAGCTATACTAGAATAATAGAATTCCACTGAGTAAATCAAGGGTGGGGGCTTGAACGAGCTGAAATTAATAAGTGCTTAAATCCTTCATAAAAATGTCTTCAGAATTACAGAGTTAACATATTCAGCCAAAGCAGTATTGTTCTCGCTTATTCTGAATATCTTGTGAAGACTCCATTTGTAATAGAAGTGTCATCACCCTTCTATCTACATCTCTGCCAACAGTAATCTTGTGCGAAGGTAGATGCCTTTGAAGCCCATATCAGATACTCTTGAGTTTTGTCCACTGTTGGACCACTACTGCAAAGCAGGGGAGGCAATACCGTCACACTCTCTCTTTATATATATATATATATATATGTATGTATGTATGTATGTATGTATGTATGTATGTATGTATGTATGTATGTATGTATGTATGCATGCATGCATGCACGCACGCACGCACGCACGCCCGCCCGCCCGCACGCACGCACGCACGCACGCATATATACGCATATATATATACGCACACATATATACACACATATATATATATATATATATATATATATATATATATATATATATATATATATATATATATATATATATATATATATATATATATATATATATATATATATATATATACATATATACATATATACATATATATATATATATATATATATGTTAAGGAGGCAAACCATTGACTACGGCTCTCCAGCAATCTTGTTCAGGACGTGTGTACCCATGTGATTACCATTTAATTTTTTAAAATCCGTTCTGTGTTAATGTGTTTACAGATCTAATTCCCCAAAGACATGAGCTCCGTCATTATTCAACCACATTAGACACTCATTAAGCCAAACCCTGAATGCAGTCGCATTGGGTCACGACAGATATAAACGGCCTTGTACTTTTTGACAGCCACGCTTGCTGACTTTAAAAGAATTCAGTAGCCGTTATAAGTCATTCAGATTTCACTTGTCGCGCCAGTAAATAAATGTATATGTAGTAAACAAACATTATGCGCTGGAAGAGAAGTAAAGAACATGCAAATATGTTAATCTTAAGGGGGTGGCACGTAAATACATGTTTGTAGACGGGGAGGCCTTATATGCGTGACGTTAAGTCAGTACGACAGTACTCTGTCTAGTCCGAACCCGACCTAGTGTAGTAGTCCTCGGAGATTTGTTATTTATTCGCGTCACATTGCGGGTGTCTAAAGATATGACGTTATCATCTACGACAGTGGTTCTCAATTTAAATACTCATATATGGAATAGGGGATACTCTTATATTGAATAGAGGACGCGGGAAGGTTTACTAAAAGCCTAGGGGGATACGGGGACGTAAATGCTGGGAACCCCCGATCTGCTGCCTAGTCTAAATACGTCTACGGCTGTGCCAGGATTACTTGCATTTGTAAAGTAATGATTAGGTCAGTTCCCGGACGACTGACGCCCGCTAACTGCAGTTTGAAGTGACTGCCCGAGTACAACAAAGTGGCATGTTTATGAGCAGACAAGAATGAAATCGTTAGCGGCCTTTGGTAATAGAATCTCCTCGTCATCACCAGCCAGCGCCATCATCACTATGTTCCTTTTCGCTCCTTATGGAGCATTGATCCAACATTATAGCTGGTCCACTTGCAGGAAGCCTCCACCCAAGCATTCACTGCTCATGCAGCAGTGGGTTCTGTAGCAATTCGTTTTACGTGATGAGGTTGCGAGCCTCATGTATAACCTCATATTAGCCACCTCGTACGACACGCCTGACGGAGCTGTAGTCTCGTTCCTGCATTGACTTATCAGATATCCCCGGGAAGTACAGGGGGCACAGCACATTGTGTTTTATAAATGTGGCTAGAAATATTGTTATATTAGGTCTAAAGAGACCAAATTTGCCACATGCGTTTACTCATGTGTTCACGTTATTTAATTTTGCCTACATTGTTTCTAGGTTAATATGAGTGAGCCAGTGGAAGCAGAAGAAGATATGCGGCAACGAAACAGACAGAAGTCTACAGTTTCTGCAGTGTTCAAATGAGTACTGAAACTCCAAACGAACCCCGAGTAATCCTTATGCCAAACCAAAGAGGCATCTGCCGATAAGGCTGCTGTTATCGGAACCATTCTTTCATTACCTTTTAGCTCCTTGTTGATCATGAGCCTTCACAAATACACCCCAAACCTTCTTGTCTTGTGCTGTCCGTTCAAGGTCTTTCCGTGGCTTCTTTTTACTTTGTTATTTTTGTCTCCGGTGTTTTTGTCTCCCTCTATTTCTTTACTCTGGTGATTCCAGAACAAGGATTGCCTTGTACTGCTATTACCTGGTTTTTGTCCGTGTGTAAACTATCCATCATCATCATGCTCTCCTCACATCTTGTTTCACTGGTCCCATATGTAGACAACAGTAAAAAAAAAAAAATGTTCACATATCAGATGAACGCCACAGTTTCAAAAATGTAATAGCAGATAAATTACGAACTTATTCGAAATCCTTGACAAAATTTTTTTTATTATGCCCTCTGATCTCCTGGAATTTCACATCAACCAATAAATTGAATTCCGCATAGAGAAGTAGGTCTTGTATGTAGTCCTTCTGTATTTACCGTTTAATGGTTATTAAACGCCCCCAGGGCCGACCACACACTCCCCCACACCCCACCCCCCATCCTCCCACCCCCCACCCCTCCCACTACACGATTATCCAGTGAATAACAACCATAAAGTTGAAAAGTTGCACTTCGCTTGAACTTGTGACCTGTTACCTTACATGGAGTATAGCAGACTGCATCTATTGGTTTCGACTCAGAAGGTTGCAACAAACAAACAAAAAATTAAATCATGGTTCCGTTTTGTTTTCAAGGATAATTAGACCTACGCGGGACTGAGAAGGTAATTATGCAACTTTTAGCGTAATAATGTGAAATTACTGGCAGAGCTAAGTTTTCGTGTAGTTTTCGCCGGAAATAGCATATGAGAGATTACGTAGAAGGTCTCCAGAATTTGGGTCGTTAAGAAAGGATAGAGACCTATTCGAGACAGGGACAAGAAGAAGAGAATGCGAATGCTTTCCACTGGACAGTGTTTTCTGGTGAATTATGGAAAGAATTCTGTTTCCCCACGACCTTAGCTTCTGCCCCCCCCCCCCCCTTTTTTTTTTAACCAGCGGTACTTGGGCTTTCAGCCCTTCGGGCCCAATGACATGTCATTGCGAGGCTGGGGAGCCTGTAGACTTTTCTTCCAACCCGGTCAGAAGCTTCGCTCCTTCCCATCCACAGAGGGTTTATCTCAGAGCCGTTTAGGCTATTCAGTCAAAATTCCGGTCGATGACACTCCTTCAAGTGCCCACGCCCGGGCTTGAACCTTGAATACCTGATCGCCAGTGCAATGTGGTAACCATTACACGAGCGCGGCTGCCAAGCTTCTGCCCTTAGATCCCGTAACAGAAAAAGCCCCCCCCCCCCCAACCTCATCCGAGTGTAAAAAGTTGCCTATATGTTAATATTTAACACCGACAGCATGGGTGATACATTAACGAACTAGATAATGATCAAACGATTATTGGGTTTATTAATTAAATGTCTACACATATAGGGTTAGTAGTGATTAGAACGTGATGATGGTAGAAGCTGATTCACACAAATACGCACAGATGAGATATTAGTAGTGTAATTAATTAAATAAAAGAATGAACTTGTGTAAAGCGAAATGATGATGATGCGATATGATACGTGTTACCAAATTAGTGAGTAATCTACACAGTCCATGTGTCTCTAAATGCTTATCCCGGGTAGGATGATTCACGTGTATGCATAGAATGTCCCAAGTTGTTATAAGTTATATCGAGTGGGGTATCTCTAAGTCGAGGACGTTCTGATGAAAACTTTTGTTGTACTGAGAACGTTGACGATATACAGTTCTCCACTGTTTAACAATATCTCTGTAGCGTAGACCAACAGTTAACCATGGTCGTATGAAGAATGTCTGTTGTATAATCTCCGAAGGATACTGGCCAGACTAGACATCTTCACGAAATGTTCTTGATAGGTAGACTCATTAACGTGAGTATGTAATCGTGATTCATGAAATACACTTTGGAGTAAGCTTCATAGAATGTGCATAAGTGTGTGTTGCACTTGGTATAAATATAGGAATCAACTTTTGAGCTCTTTAGTGTGACTTCAGGTGGTAAGCTTCCGAGGGAGCTGAACTTGATATGAGTAATCAACTGTGAGCTTTAGCTTTAATCCTGTAGTAAGCTTTCGAGTGATTTAAACTTGATTGAAATAGGTGTTGAACTTGTGCGCACGTTATATAGGGTGACGAAAAATGCTGCGTCCACCGTCTTACTCGTGGGCGAGAAATTTTCCTTTTTAATTGAGGAGGGAAGGATGTCCTATGGCGAATTCTGCTAGCCAAATGTCCGTCTTGATAACTTTTTTTCTGGTTAGACGTCAGACACGTAGCGTGTAGACTCAGACTTCTGATGAACTTATTTTCCTTTCAGAAAATCCTTTAAGAACACAATACACCACAGATATGAATTATTTTATACACACTGAACTAATTGCAGGCTATCCTCTGGGATATTCTCTACATCACAATGTTTAAAACTGCACTGATCTCTGACAAGCTGCCCGATACATTATATCGCTAGTTTAGCCAATGTGTCCGAGATCAACTAACACCTCTCCTCAACCAATTACCAGGCTTCCATCTTGTGACCCAGACCTTGGGTCTCTGTTGTCCCCTGTCAGTCTAAAAGTGGGTTGGGCAATTCGCGACCAACTTTCGTTCGCGTTGCCTGCCAGTCTTTGTCAGACCGCCCGGTGTTTGCTGATTGGTTGGCTAGAAAAACTCATCTGTCCTCTAACTGTCACAAATCTGACTGTCCCTTGTCTCTTGCATGTAAATGTCTGTCATCCTTCATGAGTCCCTTTGTCGTGCCGGACTATTGTATCCCATCTGGAAGCAAAGGTGGTGGTTCCGCGTCAAGGGCCTTTGATATCACACTTCGGGAGTCCATTGTTTGCGTGACCATTGTATCGTGCGTGATGGTGACCGTGTTTTGTTTAAACAACGGCTTAGACTAATCTTTTGTGTCAGCCGCGCTCTCCTCACAGTTAACAAAAGTCCAAGAAGGTATGTCTCGTGACGTTTACCCGGGGAATTCCGTATCAAAAGAAATCGTTTATACCAAGCTGTGGTTTCACAAAATTTGGATGAAACCAGGTGTGTTAACAAGGTGGGAAACTGAATCAAAAGAATTTCTTTACTATCGATGAAAGAACAAATGTGGTTCTCTAGATACCAGTCTCGATTAATAAAGATTACAGTTTACAGTCCAGTCGTGATTAAAAGATTACTAGAATAACGATGAAAGAGCCAATGTGGAATGACAGAGCACAATGTGGGAGAAAATAAAATAAGAAGGTTGTAGGAAAAGATAGAGCGATAAGGCTTTTGCGCTCGTTTATCACATTGTCACATAAGTTCTCTTAACCCATCATTAGCCTGTCACATAAGTTCTCTTAACCCATATTCCGTTTGTCACATAAGTTCTCTTAACCATCATTAGTTTGTCACATAGGTTCTCTTAGCCCAGCATCAGTTTGTCACATAAGTTCTCTTAGCCCATCATCAGTTTGTCACATACGTTCTCTTAGCCCATCATCAGTTTGTCACATGTTCTCTTAACCCATCATCAGTTTGTCACATAAGTTATGTTAACTCATATTCCATTCGTCACATAAGTTCTCTTAACCCATCAATAGTCTGTCACATAAGTTCTCTTAACCCATCATCAGTCTGTCACATAAGTTCTCTTAGCCCATCATCAGTTTGTGGCCGCGTAGTCTGTTTTAATTGTCTGGTTGTGTTAGTAGAATCTAAGATTTGTCCATCAGGTGGAAGTCTTTGTTAACGAATTTATTCTTTCAACAATATGGTCAAATGTTGCAGTCTATCTGGTTATTTGTCTTACTGGCGTGATCGTACTGTTTTGTGGTAGTACAGATGGTATCAGGTTAACACTTGAGATGGTGTTGGTGTCGTTTTCATAGTGATGAATTGAAACGCGAATGGTTACAACGGAATAAATGTCAACAATGTTTTTCAAACGAAAACCAACAAGTATCTTGAATTGGGTGAACTGGTCAAGTATTGGCAGCACACAAGTCGTTGGTAACTTTACATAGATTTTATTCACCAGGACACGAAGTGGACAAGACGGACATCGTCACAGGCGCAAAGATCACACGACAACATATTAATTATTGCTGCTAAAGTTCCTGAAGATTCTCTTCTAGTAAAGACCTCTGTCCATAGACTAAGGATTACAAAACTGTTACCGTATAATATCCTTCTCAGTCACGACCGTTGACCTTCTTTCAAGGACGTCTATCATGGTAACGTATTCATACTCTGGGATGAAATCTTCCATATTACATTTGTTAAAATTCCCAGACGTTCATCCTACATAGCGTTGTACATCATATAATTTCACACAAAGTCATATACGATAATCCTATCAGTTAAAGGCTTTCAGTTGGCTAACCTCTCTTTACATCCATGCCACGACTTTGGCATTGAAGCATGTACGGCATTTAAAACATGTGCATAAGGTAAACATTCTTCTACTCGTAGGAATTCTCCGTCTACGATCCAAATCTTAAAGGCAAGCGACTCTGTAGATCCATTCTAGGAATGATAAAATTCCCGCTAGATTAGTAGTAGAGCGGCCTTTTTATGCAGCATTAAAATAAGAAGTGGGCGATAACTTACGTGACATTACTGCGATTGGCTTCGACCTGAAGACCAATACAAATCACAATAATAAATGGCTTCCTTCAACATGCCATTGGATACACAATATAAAATTACAATCATGGACACAAGCCAGTTCCATGTTTCCACTTCAAAACATGACGTCACAAACTACTCAACTAGGTTACACGTGCGTCCAAAGCAACACTCACTGCTTTGTGCACGTCAGTGCGTGAATCAATCGAACGCACAAATAATATAACTACATAAAACTGGTGCGTACATTTGGCAGGACCGAAGACTACCCCCTTAGGTAATAAATGTACGTAACAGCTCCCTTATTACCTCCCCTTAAAAAAATTAATTCTATTAATTTTTTTCGAACTAATTACTCGAGAGAGGTGAGTCAAAACTACAACAATATATACAATGCATAAAGTTATATCATATTAAGAAAAGAATATTGACTTGAAATTAATATAACTAAATGACAGTATGCATTAAAGCACACATCCACCATCGACCTACTTTGGAACGATGTGGTAATATTCGAAGTAAAAAGAAGTTGAAAAAAAAAATGAAAATGAAGAATCAACAAAAAAGATGATAATAAAATTCAACTAAGTTTTTCAAAAAAAAAATCGAAACATATGATTTCAAAAAATGAAAATGAACAGCAACACTGATGATAATCAATGATAAAAGAATCAGTGAAACAGAAAATTTTGAATACAATGTGCAAAAATGAAGCAATGCAAAATTAAACACTTTAAGAAGCAACGCACCTACTGATATCTAACACTAGTAAGTTTGACTAGTTATCTAAAAGTAAAATATCATGTAGTGGAATACGTGAATACACGTATTGCGAGACACTAATAACGTTAGTAGATGTGTGATTCATAATCAATTAAATCGATTAAATTGAGTTATTCTACTTAATATATGTCTTAATTTATCAACAAATAACTAATTACTAATTTATTCTAAGTGATTTCAATTTCACTCATTGTTAATATTTTTTTAGAACTATTTAGAATCGACAAGAATATGTTCCCAATGTTCCATGCACGAAATAAGTTTACGAACACGATATGTAGTGTAATATGTTCCATAACACTAACGAATGTCTATTTGTTGCTTTTTACCAATGTTTCCATACTAAAAAAAAATGTTACTTTAATATCACTGTTCCCGTTCTAATAAAACGTTACTTCACAAGAAATAATGTTATAATCCATATGTAAGTATGTTCTGAAAGTTATATTTATACGAATACTGCAAAACTATACATAGTCTTCACAGATGTACAATTAATGACACTGTACAAAGTTATTCATGTTTCGGTGAGGACGTTTCTCCATCTAAAAGTAGTTTAGTTTCACCAAGTTCACTAGGGCATCTTGAAAGACAGTCTGCAAATACATTCTGCACTCCAGGAATAGCTCGTATCTCAAAATGGAACGGTTGAAGAGCTATAGCGTAACGCGCTGACTTTGATGACTTAACGTTCCCTGTATTCAATGCGGTAAGAGCTTTCTGGTCAGACTCCACCACAAAGTGTGATCCGAGGAGATAACGATCCAGTTTTGTGATTGCCCAGACAAGAGCAAGGAGCTCTTTGTCTAGAACGGAGTAATTTATCTCGCTCGTTGTAAGCTTTCTGGATACGTACATAAAGGGAAATAAGGTGCCTCCGTATTCCTGCATCAAAACTGCCGCAATAGCGTAGGAAGAAGCATCACTGCGAAGAACAAAGGTGAGATCTTTGTTAGGCAACTTTAAAAAAGGCTTATTTGAAAAAATTTGGTTTATATAGTCTAACGCCGTTTGGTGATCCTGCGACCACTTTATTACATTAGGTGTGCCCTTCTTCAGTAAAGACGAAAGAGGTGCAGTTATAGTAGACAAATGAGGGATGAATTTAGAATAGAACTGTATTAGTCCTAAGAGTGACCTCACTTGTTTTTTTGTCTTAGGTGCTGAGATGTTTAAAATTTTAGAGACGTTACTGTCTTCTGTATACATTAAACCGCGACCTATACGGTGACCAAGAAATGAGATGTCATGAAAACCGACAAAAGCCTTTGAAGGTTTCGCTGTTAAGTTATAATCCTGTAAGGTAGAAAGTAAAGATTTTAAACCCTGAATATGTTCATCCCAAGAGTCACTAAAAAGACAGATGTCATCTATATAAGTAATGACATCGGGACGATGAGACAATATGCGGCGCATCATGCGGACAAAGGTAGCTGGCGCATTCATTAACCCGAAAGGCATAAAATTCCATTGAAAAAGACCCCGTGGTGTCGAGAAAGCGGTGAATGGCTTTGCTTTCGTAGTGAGTGGCACTTGCCAATAACCCTTTGAAAGGTCAAATTTCGAAAAGAATGTAGCATGAGATAATCTCTCCAATAAGTCATCTAAAAGAGGTAATGGTTCCGCATCGAATTTTGTAACTTTGTTTAACTTCCTGTAATCTACGCAAAGACGTATATTGTTGTCTTTCTTCCTAATGATTACCATAGAAGAAGAAGAATATGGTGATGAAGATGGTTCAATTATATTTAATTGGAGCATATCATCCAATTCCTTATCAACCTTATCACGAAAGTGTAAAGGAATAGGATATGGGCGAACTCGAATCGGTGTATCGTCAGTCAGAATAATGTCATGTTGGATGACTGACGTATGACCTGGGATGTCAGTGAGGACATCCTCATACGTGTGTAGAATTTAGAGACTTGCTGACGTTGATCATCAGTAAGAGTAGATGAGATAGTAACATCATTCCATTTCTCAGTGGAATGGAGTGGTACAACTGGTATTGGTAGTTGTACATCATCGAAAGAAGATTCCTCTTCTTGGATGACTGACAAACTAGAATAGTGTTGAATAGGTGGTGTAGGATCGTCAGTTGCTTGGAACACCGATTGTAGATAATCAGGACGTGAGTAATACTCCTTCAACATGTTAATGTGGAAGGTTTTATGTTTGCCATTAACATCAACGATGTAGTCGACATCGGATATTCTTGAGATGATCCTGAAAGGACCTCTCCAGGTAATTAAAAGACGATTGTTATGCGCAGGGAGTAATACAAAAGCTTCATCACCAGGTATGAGCTGGCGAAGACGTCTATATTTGTTTGCAGATAGACGAGCTTTTTCTTTGGCATGTTCGGATGATGCAGTAGCTAGTCTACAAGCATCTATGATTCTCTTTCTAAGAGAGATCACATACTCATAAGAGGATTGAGTTTTCCTCTTCAATATTCTCATCCACCAATAAGTCGTGGATTAACGACATCGGACCGCGTGGTTGCATGCCAAAAACAAGCTGGAACGGAGAAAACCCCGTTGCTTGATTTTGTACCTCGCGATACGCAAAGAGACAAGCGGGTAGGACCCGATCCCAGTCTTGGGGATGGTCTTGAGTCATCTTACCCAACAACTGCTTGAGTGTCCTATTGAGACGCTCAATTAACCCATTTGACATCGGATGATAAATAGAACTAAGAGATCTATCTATACCTAATGTCTTCATCACTTGAGACATGGATTCAGAAATGAACTGAACCCCATGATCCGACAAGATTTTCCGTGGAAAACCAATGCGTGAGAAGATTAACATCAATGCCTCTGCTACACTGGCAGATGAAGTGTTCTTGAGAGGGATGGCCTCAGGCCAACGAGTGCACATATCAATGCACGTAAGAATATGCGTATGCCCTCTAGCAGATGGAAGCATTGGACCAATAATGTCAATGGCCATTTTATCAAATGGTCTAATCGGGATGTCCGCAGCTTGAATAGGAGCCGCATGAAATGGACCCCGTACCTTAACTTCTTGACATATCAAACAGGACCGACAATAGAGAGTAACATCTCTATGGACGCCTGGCCAGTAGAATGCCGAAAGCACTCTGGATTTGGTACGCGAAAAACCCATATGGCCCGCACATTGCGAGTCATGAGCATGTCGTAATATACGAGATCTCATACAGGATGGGACAAGAATCTGAGAACATAAGGATGAATCCTTTTCCCGTATGACTCTAACCAAAATCCCATTTTTAAGTATAAAGTCATGTCTAGATTTTGCAAGTTTGTTGCTTGTATTCTTTTTGTTAACATACTGAAAGAATTTTTTTTAATGAATTATCATTCTTTTGCAATGTTGCAAACAACTCCCGTGAAATAGGAGCATCATCATTACCAGTGGTATGAACAGTAGGTTCAATAGGTGTATCATGCGACATATTAGTAGCTTGCGCTCTAGTCACTACTGCATTTGCAGTTTGAATATGTCGCTCTTCCCATTCAGCTATTTGCTGAGGTGTACACTCTTTAATACCATGTATGCGACCAAGTATAACATCACAAATTGGATTCGGAAGGAGACATGCTTGGATCTTTCCTGAAAAGAAAGGTGTGTTAAGATCAATAATAGCAGTGGGAAATGTTTCAATAGTGCCACCAAATGTTACACATTTGACAACCCGGCCCGTGGCACAACTTGGGTTGATCAGCGAAGTCCGGACACCGATTGTTGTACAACCTGAGTCAAATAGGAGAGAGCATGAAATATTATTGACAAATCCCTTGTGAAACTTAAGAGAGCCCTGTCCCTGGTGTACTGACGCAGCAGTGGCTGTACAGACTGCAGGCAGGCTAGGCAAGGTATGTCCGCAACGCAGCGTCGTGATCGCCTTAGGCTGGAAAAGAGTCGAGCATTCTGGACAGTCTTTCACCTGGGAACAATCTAGAGAACAAGACATAGCATTGTGAGTTTCAGCTACTTTACCCTGTTCAATGTTAGCCTGTGTATCATTAAAAAGCAACATTAGAATGTCTACCTGTATTATTCGACGATCTATCTCGTCGGCGCGATCGATTGTGATTTTTGTCATTAAAATTGCCATAATTGTCGTTTCTGCTAGAGTTAAAATTTGGATTAGTCCGATAATTTGTAGAATGATCGTTATGATGTTGGTTAAATGGTTTATTTCCAAAAAATTGTCTGTTTTGCGGACCCTGAGACCTTGATCTCCAGTTTTGTTTATTATAATGTCCTTGATTATTTTTAAAATAATTGTTACCAAAATCTCGCGATCTGTGAGTTTGGTTCCAAGAAACATTAAATGGAGCAGATTGTTGAAATTGCTTCCCTTTGAAAAAGTTATCATTGTTGAAATTATGATTATTTCCCTTATTGACATACCTATCAGCACTAAAAGAACGATTGCGTGAAAAATTGTTTTGTTGTGCTGCAAAAGCAACAGGCAATTCACTCTTAATCTGCGCGTTACTTAGATCCATGTTTGGGTGAGCAGTGCAAAAATTTTTTTGCATGTTCTTCTAAATTTTTTCATAGATAAAGGTTTCCGTTCGTGTAAAAATGCGAGAAATGTAGGGTTTACCGACGAAAGTACCTTATCGCGCATCAGTAAATCAAAGAGACCTTCATACGACTTTTCAATTTTGGATAATTCGATCCATCTTTCTAATGTTAGTCGTATCTGTGACAGAAAATCACTAAAATTTCTGCCAGATTGAGGTAGTAATGTGTGAAATCTCAAACGATATTCGTTTTCTGTCATTTGGAATTTTTGCAGAAGTGCTGCTCTAAGAGCATTGTAGTCATTTTTCTCACCAATGCTGGTGGTATGATAAACTGCTAATGCATCCCCTGTAAGTAATCTGGATAAATATGTACAGTATAGCGCTTTATCCACGTTATAAGACCCACAAGTGGCCTCAAACCTATCTAGGAAGAATATTACGTCATCAGACGGGGGATTAAATTTTGGTAATTTAAGGTGAATTTCCTTAAAATTATCATGTCTGGATGAAGTTTGGCTTTCAAAAGTTCTCTGAGAATTAGCTTCCTGAGTTAACCTAATTCTCTCATATTCTGACTCTGCTAATTTCAGTTCATGCTGTCGTTTTTTTTCATTCTCTTCCATCTCAAGCTGAAGTCGTTTTACATTTTGTTCCGCTATCAATCTTCTCTCTTCCATTTCCTTTTGTTTCTGTTCCATTTCCTTTTCAGCTATTAATCTTTTTTCTTCCATTTCTTTTCTAAGTCTTTCTTCAGACTCCTTTTGCTTCTGTTCTGCTTCTCGCTGAAATCGTTTCTCTTCTAATTCAGCGGCTAATCTCATTTTTTTTCTCCTCTTCCTCAGCTATAAATTTCCTCTTCTTTTCATCCTCCTCAGCAGTTAATCTCATTTTTTTCTCATTCTCCTCAGCCTCAATCCGTTTTTGATCTGCCTCAAATTTCAAATTTTCCAAACGTAACTTTTCAGCATCCAATCTTTGAGCTTCCAACCTTTGAGCCTCTTTATATTCTGACATAGCGAATTGTCTTACCTCTTCAGCAGGTATTTGCAAAGCTTTTGCTTGCTTAATGAAATAATCGAGTGAATACATTATTCTATATAAGTAGTCACAGTACTCTAGATATAAAAATGATAATTAATCAATATAAATTGGTTAACCTTGTTATTATAACAAGTGTTCTTCGTTCCTGTCCTTAGAACGGTATAATGTTATCATATAATTATTAAATATGTTATTAATCAATAAATTTATGTAATTAAATGTCATGAAATGAACAACGAGAAAGACAATAGAAACATAACCGACAAGACATGATAAAATGGACGGGTGAACACAATCGTAGAAATAAAAAAAAATAAAAATGTATAACTAAAATAGAATATCGTAAAAATATACGACGATAACTACGATCAGATAATTAACAAGACAATAGACAACACAGTGTAAAAACATAGGTTTTGTAAAAAACTGAACGACAGGAAAGGTGAGATGGACAATAATCACATACAAAATTCATCATAAAACTAAGGCACAAGTAAAAATAGCTACCAAAAACAACAAGTAAACGTGACACTACAGCTAAAACAGACAGGTGTCACAGACCACCAGACACAGTGGACCTAGAATCCTTCTACGCTCACGCGTAGGAACATTCCACTGCGGGAAGTCTGCAAAATAATGTCCTACAGAACGTCTGACGAAGAGCCCGAATTGACTTCGAGATGGATCTCGTTCGTCAGATCTACCTCCCAACCTCCCGCGAAGAATACACAACATATAACACATAACACGGAAAATATGAAAGTGGACATAATCAATTAAGGCACAGCTAATAGTAATAAAGTGTATAACGGATACAAGTTATACTTAGCTCGCGTGCAGGTAAAAATCAAAGTGCCTCGTCCCCGTGTATGTACGTCTACAGATAAAATACTTCGTTCTGCTTATCTAGATTACAGCTCGCACGCAATAATGATGAAGAGATGATCTCCAAGTAATCAGTCACTGTGAAACTTGACGTGGAGGTTGATTGAAGACCTTGAGCATTTGAGTTGATTTTGATTCATATTCCGCTAGGATCCAAATTGAGATGATGTAGCCTTGAAAGTAAACATTCTTCTTTTCAAACGATCAATTGGATGGGTACGTTCCTTTGAAATCACTTCCAGACCACACTGGCCTACCAGTTATTGTTGGTGTCGTTTTCATAGTGATGAATTGAAACGCGAATGGTTACAACGGAATAAATGTCAACAATGTTTTTCAAACGAAAACCAACAAGTATCTTGAATTGGGTGAACTGGTCAAGTATTGGCAGCACACAAGTCGTTGGTAACTTTACATAGATTTTATTCACCAGGACACGAAGTGGACAAGACGGACATCGTCACAGGCGCAAAGATCACACGACAACATATTAATTATTGCTGCTAAAGTTCCTGAAGATTCTCTTCTAGTAAAGACCTCTGTCCATAGACTAAGGATTACAAAACTGTTACCGTATAATATCCTTCTCAGTCACGACCGTTGACCTTCTTTCAAGGACGTCTATCATGGTAACGTATTCATACTCTGGGATGAAATCTTCCATATTACATTTGTTAAAATTCCCAGACGTTCATCCTACATAGCGTTGTACATCATATAATTTCACACAAAGTCAGATACGATAATCCTATCAGTTAAAGGCTTTCAGTTGGCTAACCTCTCTTTACATCCATGCCACGACTTTGGCATTGAAGCATGTACGGCATTTAAAACATGTGCATAAGGTAAACAATATAACTTCTTCTACTCGTAGGAATTCTCCGTCTACGATCCAAATCTTAAAGGCAAGCGACTCTGTAGATCCATTCTAGGAATGATAAAATTCCCGCTAGATTAGTAGTAGAGCGGCCTTTTTATGCAGCATTAAAATAAGAAGTGGGCGATAACTTACGTGACATTACTGCGATTGGCTTCGACCTGAAGACCAATACAAATCACAATAATAAATGGCTTCCTTCAACATGCCATTGGATACACAATATAAAATTACAATCATGGACACAAGCCAGTTCCATGTTTCCACTTCAAAACATGACGTCACAAACTACCCAACTAGGTTACACGTGCGTCCCAAAGCAACACTCACTGCTTTGTGCACGTCAGTGCGTGAATCAATCGAACGCTCAAACAATATAACTACATAAAACTGGTGCGTACATTTGGCAGGACCGAAGACTACCCCCTTAGGTAATAAATGTACGTAACAGATGGGTATGGCCATATGTGTTTGAGGCAATGGGAAACCTCATTTTCCAGGTTTTTTTTCTAAGCAACCACATGATGGCGGAGTTGTTCAATGTAGATGATCTTCACAAACACAAACGTTCACCAACACTGTCCACAACGATGAAACTTGACGATATTTATGTCTTTGACGTCACGACAAAAATACGTATGTTTTTTTACATAGTTATTTGGCTTAAAATTCCTTTAAACAATTTCTTCAAGTTTTTCTTTTTTCACAATGTTTGTAAATTCACAACAGTGCAATACATAGTTGGATTAGTTCTCCTAAGATGTAAGTCAGTCTTGCTGTTCTTTCTTATTCGATCGTCTACACCAAGTTATTTGCATGATTAACTTTATTGCTGTATCAACTTCAGAAAAATGTACCTACAGTGGTTCTCCTCTATTCGATATCTTTGGCATCCAAAATGTATAAGATCTCTTTAAGATTTGTTAAGCTGGCGAACTTACTCTTTCAGGCAGAGCTGTAATGTTATCTTTCTTCTGACGTGAAGGCCTACGTTATCAGCGAAACTGTGACTATACGAATATAAGTCTTTCACTAGATTTTTAAAAACGAAGACGCAGTGCTTGATGTTGAAGATTTGCTGTCTAAGTGTGTTGATCTTTTTCTTCTTTTTGTTTCTAATTGTAACATTTTGAAGATTGGTGTCTAAAATGTTGCTCAACTTGCTACTGGCACTTCTGTCTCTCACTGATCTCTACATGTTGCCTTCTGTCGGATTTCTGATCTCTCTCTCTCTCTCTTTCTCTCTCTCTCTCTCTCTCTCTCTCTCTCTCTCTCTCTCTCTCTCTCTCTCTCTGATGATCAACGTGATCTTAATTTTTATATTTTTACTTTTTTGGTAACCGTTCTCACGCGCTGCTCTATCTCTACCTATTGACAGACATTATATTTTGTTCAATTCTTGCTGACTGTATTATTTTATAATTTGAAGTGCGTATGAATGCTTCTAAACTTATTGTACTTACTATCATCATACTTAGTTAGGGTCCTTTTCTATATCTTTTGAGAACCACTGCTGGATCAAACTTTTTCAGTCACTTAGTGCGACCTATCTATTAATCACTTTGACACACAGCGGGTCACAACGATCTGCCTTTACTGCAGTAACCTCACTGCATACTTTTATTTAAAATGAAAACCTAATTGTTGCTAATAATTGTCGTTCTATGTCATCTGCTAAATTATCGTTTAGTTGTCTTAAACATGAATAAAATCGCCTGTGCTTCGCACGCGGCTACAAGTTTGTCACATAAGTTCTCTTAACCCATGATCAGTTTGTCACATATGTTCTCTTAACCCATCATCAGTTTGTCACACAAGTTCTCTTAACCCATATTTCATTCATCACATAAGTTCTCTTAACCCATATTCCATTCGTCACATAAGTTCTCTTAACCCATCATTAGTCTGTTACATAAGTTCTCTTTACCCTGCATCAGTGTGTCACATAAGTTTTCTGAACCCTACATGAATGTATAAAATAACACCCCCTCCCCCCTCAATCCAGCCTCACTCTCCGCCGTGTCATGTTTTCCCATTTGTTAAATGTTTTTGTTTTTCAAATCTGGCACCAGGTGCCGAGCCCGAGGATCTCAGTGTCAGTATGTGTAAGTGCAACAAGCCTTGGTAACGCATAGGTCTACATATATTTGCTTTATCTGACCTCACCATCACCCGCTTGTATTCTCCTCCACGTGGCACACTGTCACCAAACACGAGTACACATGTGTTGTAAATTTGACAGCACGTCTCGGGCACGTCTGCAACACGTGGAACCATTCTTACACACGCGCACGCCATGTGGGTACGGTAGTAGTCCCGTAACAAATAATGCCGTAGTGGTGTGAAGTGTTAAAGGCAGCGCTGTGGAGTGAGAGTCCAAGTCTTGGATTCTGTCGTGTTTTTTTTTTTAAGTGGAGTCGGAGTCAGTAAAAAATTTCCTGACTCCTACTCGAAATTTATGCCATGTGACTAGTAACAAAAACTGTAATGTGAGTCGGAAGTCAGAGTCGGAAGTCGGAGGTAGGAGTCGGAAGTCAGAGTCGGAGGTATGAGTTCGAAGTCGGAGGTAGGAGTCGGACTTGTAAATGTCAGGAGTCGGAGTCGGAAAAATGTTGGCCAGCTCCACAACCCTAGTTAGAAGCTTGACTAAACTAAGTCTCAGCTTTCTTATGTGGGGGGGGGGGGGGGGGTGTGACTGGTTGCCTTCCTCGCCGCCGTTGCCTTCTCTAATTCAAGAGCACAGCCTTGTAGTCATTTTACACTTGGGTACATTGAAACCGTGACGCTACCGGGTTCCTGGGTTCGATTCACGGTAAGCCTATTACTAATGTTTTTTTTTTTCTGTTGTCTAGTCTTCTACTTCTTTATTGCTCACGAGCGCGTGAAACATATCTTTGTGTATTATTTATTTATTTATATACCGGGATCATAACCCGGTAACCTTACCTCGAGATGCAATCGCTTTAACCACAGTGCCACTCAGCGCTCTACACACTATCATAATTTTCCTTTGCGCTCCTTACGGAGCAGGGAGTCACAGCTATAGCCGGTTCCCTGGCAAGAAGCCTCCACCAAACATTCGCATGTTCTTGCATTAGTGGTTTCTGTGACGATTTGTTTGACGTAGTGAAGTTGCCAGCCTCATCTATAGGCTACACCATGCAAGTCTTATAAATGTGAATGCTGTAGCCGCACGCATATCCCCCACACCTTTGCTAGATTATGACAACAAACACACTTTAGGCACAAACTGCCACACCAGGCATAAACGCACGTGTCTGCTATAAATATCTACTGCACGTTACATAGCAGACACACTCGCGCACACACACGCATACACAAATGAACTATCACCTTACTTATTCTGTTAGAGCAGGGTTTCTTAAATTGTTTGTGCTATGGACACAAAATTTAATTGTCCGATGAAGTTAGTGGTAACGGTAACTTTCCAGAGTTGAGCAAACGTGACACCGTTAAATGACCAAGCACATCTTCAGTGTCCTGTGTTAAGCGAATAATTGTATCTTCGATACAGGGTATCCACAGAGTCGTAGTCGGTAATACCAGGACAAAACCAACAAGAACTCTCAGTAATACCATAACAAAAACAACAAGAACTCTCAGTAATACCATAACAAAAACAACAAGAACTATCAGTAATACCATGACAAAAACAACAAGAGCTCTCAGTAATACTATGACAAAAACAACAAGAACTCTCAGTAATACCATGACCAAAAACAACAAGAGCTCTCGGTAATACCATGACAAAAACAACAAGAACTCTCAGTAATACCATGACAAAAACAACAAGAACTCTCAGTAATACCATGACAAAAACAACAAGAACTCTCAGTAACACCATGGGTAAAAAATGTCAATAATACATTGACAAATACAACAGGAAGGACACGACGACGACAAGAACTCTCATAAGAATCATAAGAGGTGGCAAGAGCACTCCTGAACACGGTAACAGAAAATACATTTCTTAAAACACGTGAACAGGTAGAATACTGGTAGAACATTTTTTCTTCATCGCTTGTCGTGCAAGCTGGGCGAGGAAGTCAATATTGTCTCCCCTTTTCAAGATTCTTTCCCTTTCACAAATATTTTACTTATTGTCGCCATGTGTTCTAACATTTCCTCTTCTTCTAACATACCTAATAAGTGATTTCATGTTTTTGCGCAGTGATTTGTCAGTGTATGTTGACCTCTTTCGGGACATCTTCTAAATAAGTTGTTGAAACAATCTGTAGGATGTCGTACATTATTTGATATAGCAACAGCTTCCTGGACTCCGCTGATTCTATTTTTTGTGTTTGGTTTGTTTAGTCGTGGTAACCGATCTCCTGCCACAACAAACATGGGAAACCAAGAGCTAGGTATGAAGATTATTAATTTAATAAAGAAAACAAATGAAGACATGGCATGCAGAGTTCTTCGTGAAGGACAGCTTACAGAACCGTTTGGGATAAGAACAGGAGTGCGACAGGGATGCCTCTTGTCTCCATTTCTTTTCTTACTAGCAATAGACTGGGTTATGAGAACACCGACAACACACAACAGAAATGGAATTCAGTGGACTCTGACTAAGCAGTTTGTCGTGAAGTTGGATTCACAACACGGATTCTTTACCCAAAACTGAGCGCCATACATTGTAAGAACTGCAAGATACACAGACCAATCAGAACGCTCCGTTTTGCCGTATTTACTACAGCCTTGGATAAATAAAATGGAAGTCCCAATATGTGCAAATAAGTATCGGAGGACAATTAACTGCAGCATTATGAAAGAAGTACCACCTGGAAGAGGTTACCAAAACGATATTAGGGATGTTGCTCTACCCGTAAATACTAATACTTTTACAAATACTGATATAGGACGGGAGAGATCTCTAGTTGAATGCATCGAAGCCTCGGGTTAGTCCATTATTTAGGTGTGTAACGTACGCATAGAATAAAATGCATTTAGGAATGAAAAAAGTTGTTTGCTAGAAATATGTAGAATAATACAGGGCGTATTTTAAACTTTAGGTGAATAAAATCGCTCCAGGAATAACGTAGATAAATAAAATCTTAGTTTTCCTGATTTGCACAATAGGCAAAATTTACCAATATTTTCTGAACAAAAAACACATTAGTAGGGGAAACCACCTCGGACGCTCGAGGCCACACTATTTATAGAGCGTGTCTAACAGAATCAGGTCAGTCACAATACTTGAATCTAGTGCCCTTGATATATAGAGTGACGACAACTAAAATTTGGCCGCCATTTTCGGTCGTACCCGTATTGCAGGAAAATGGACCCGATCATGAGTTTCGGACCCAATTTGCATTTTCGTTTAGGTTAGCTAATAATTTGAAATAAAATTAGATGGAAATACAGTTGCACATATTTGTACTATTATTTGTATTTCAAGTAACAAAACAAAAAGAAGAAAACTAGTTTACTTATCGGTTTATTGAAAAGAATCAGTAGCGTGGATTTTTAACACAAACTCCGTTGAATTTTATATTCCGTTAGAATTCCACTATTTAGCAACAAAGATTTTATTATAGTTTTATTATATAATTATATTATATAATTTTATTATTATAATTATATATATATATATATATATATATATATATATATAATTTTTATTATTATATAATAATAATATTATATAATTTTATTATATATAATTTTGTTATCATCTTATTATAATTAATAAATATTAATAAAATATAACAAATATAAAATTAAAATTTTATATTATATAATTTTGATTATATAAAATATTGATATATATATATATATATATATATATATATATATATATATATATATATATATATATATATATATATATATATATATATATATATATATATATATATATATATATATATTAAAAAAAGATATATAATCTCATAAATATAGAAGAAGTGTTAAGAATAGACAGACCTAGGGAACTGCATAATATAGTCAAACAATATTTATCACGAACAAATGTTAATATTAGTGTCTGGGAATGTGAAGGTCTGATGCTGTTCTTACAATGCATATGACTTTTAACAGATGAAAGTCAATTAAATATCTGTTAAAGTCAGTTATATAACTGGAACCACCAGGCCTTTACACCCCTCCATTTTAATATAATTCTTGTTCAGAGTTTCTTCTTGATTTTGTTTGTTTTATTGTTTATTTATTTAACGTATTAGCATAATTGTGATTGTCCCAATTTACAATGATTTGACAAATGTGATGCCACTTTCTCGTCGGCAGTTGTTCATATTATTTGGAATTGAAAACAATATATATCCTAATTATAACCCATCAGAGGTTGAACGGGATATTTTTCTTCATTAATTTTTAAAAAAAAAAATCTTACTCGACGCTTATTCCCGCTACTAACCCAGGTATTGTCGACAAAAAATGGCGTCCACGTCTTTCAGCCTCGTTTTCGATTCTGACTCAGTTGACGTCACTCTATATAGAAATACAGGGCACTACTTGAATCTACAGCGAGCGGAAAAAGAAAGCATGTGTTAGTGGAAGCGATTTGCCATCTGTACTTGTAAGCAGACCTTAAGCAACCATTAACAGTTCGACTGTAGGAATGTCTGAGGGTAAGAACGAATCTATATATATGTATATAATTATGTGTATTTCGAGTGATTAATCCATCTGTACGGTAGGAAGTGTGTAGATGTGTTAGAAAATTACAGTGTGTTGCTGGTGAACTTACAGGCTTCTGTGTAATTCTGGAGGCAAAGCCAGCCTTGGGAAATATTCAAAATAATTGAGAATGATGGCCAAAGTGTGTCTGTAAGTTTGGAAATGTATTTAAAGAAGTATTTCTTAAATGGAATGACACACATACCAAGAACATAAAGAAGGATGAAAGTTATTGGATTACTGTATAGTTTGATATATTACTCAGTAGTTTTATTCACAACCAAATTATTGTAGGGAGGCGGATCATGGGAAAAGGATTATAAATAAGGATTTAGAAGAAATTTATGATCACAGTGAACTAAATTGATTGTTGCTACTATATTATATCTTGTACATCTGCTAGCACTCTGTCTGAAATTGTCTATCATCCCCATCTGTGTAATAGAGGGATATTGATAGAAAAATACAGGGATTGCATTTAACTTCGTTTCAGGTTTTATCATGTAAAAACCTGATCAATATAAAAGAGGCATCTCTTACTGAGGTTACGACGGATGCAGTGCCGGTCTCTGTCAGATGGCCAGACATCTCGTGTGTACCACTTGGAAGAATTTCATCACAGATTTCTATCCAATATCAGAGGGAGCCATCTTCAGTGACTCAGATAAGTTGCCCACAAAGGCAACTGTCCAGCATACCCCAGTACACCAAAAATAAACAGAAACAGTTGTATGATGCAAATAAGCAGTGTATGTCTTCAATCAGAACTGTGACAATATAAAATAGTAAATAATCAGAGAGAAACCATCCAAGCAAGACTTTCTGCATAGTATTAGACATTTCCATTCAGTGAAAGACTTTGTTGAATATTTTATTATTTATTTAATGTTGTCATATCATTTCTTTTAAAACTTTTCAAACAGAAAAGAGAAACTGTACAAATTAAATTGTAAATATTTACCAGCAGACTTACTTAAATTCTTTGAGTTAAGGTACAGTCTGTGTTGGTGAATTAAATTACTTAATTACCCCTAGCAGAGTCAATAACAATAATAACCACCATATTAACAGAGGAGGATCTGGAGAGGTAGCACATAAGGACTCAGAGTACTACATTACCATCTTCTCTGGGAACTTATACAGCTTGACCCTACCTTTGTTGTCTATACACCTTTACTCTTTTCAGAGAAAGGGGTATTACTGATAAGACCAGATTCTTATCTGGCACTATCCTGGTATCAGCTGATACACCTTTCGTCCAGGATATCTTATTAAATTCAATAACCATCTACCCTCTCGCGACACAGTTTGATGATCTGGATTTTGCTGATGACTTGGCTCTTCTGTCCCATAACCGTAATCAGATGCAGGGCAAATTGAAAACATTTATAACACATAAGGAAGGGAAACCCGAGGCTGTAAACAGTAAATAAATATTAGACAAACATAAAGGTATGTTTTCAGGCACTCGTAAGAAATAAAGAAGTAGAACACTAGATAACAGAAAAACAACAGACGTGAGTGGCTTACCCAGGACTCGAAACCAGGACCTTCCGTGCGACAACTCCGCCTAGCTATGGAAGCGAATCACACTATCCTCCCTGCCATCTAGGCATCACCAAATTGAAAACACTCGATGAGAGGTCACAACAATTGGGTCTTAAAATACACAGGGAAAAGACAAAAATAATGAGAATAAATGCAGTTAATGATAACAGGGTTGAACTTGAAGAAACACCAATACAAGATGTAGAATCGTACACATATCTTGGCAGCAATATAGACAAAGTTGGAGGGAGAGACAGTGATATCAAAATAAGAATACAAAAAGCAAGAGGAGATTTCATTGCATTTTTGAAATATATGGAGATCAAGAGAAATCGGATCCAACACGAAAATAAGAATCTTCAACTCAAATGTGAAGTCAGTCCTATTGTATGGCTCTGAGACATGGAGAACAACAAAGACAACAACCAAAAAGCTACAGACTTTAATAAATGGGTGCTTGCGTAGAATAGAGGGATTAAAATGGTATGACAAGGTTACCAACGTGGAACTGATGACAAGAACTAGACAAGTGCCAGTGGAACAAGAGATGAGAAGAAGACGATGGTGATGGATAGGACACACACTGATGAAACCTGTTGATAGCATTACAAGGCAGTCCTTGTTCTGGAACCCCCAGGAGAGGCAGAGGTAGACTAAGAAGCACATGGAGAAGAGAGCTGGAAACGGAGGTGAAAATGATAAGAAGAACTTGAGATGATGGTACGTGACAGAAGGACTTGGCATGTGTTTGTTGAGGCCTATGGTCCTTTGGGAGTAGAGGGTTATGAATGAATTAATGAATGAAGAGCTAGGGATCCAGACCTCCAGGACGACCCAGAGTTCGCTGGGAGGACACCATTAGACTATCTCTAAAGGACCGAGGACTAGATTGGAACCAGGCCAGGAGAAGAAAACCGATATGATAGTATGGCGTTCAGTCTGGCAAAGTTGCACGCCCCAAGGTATAAGAGGAACCACTGAGTAGTTATAAGTTTGTTTCATCATTGTCCTTGGTTGACTTCCATATAATATAAAACACGACACCTTCCATAAAGCCACTTTTACCGTCACTAACGCCCCGGGCAGTTCCCGGGAGTCTCTGATGAGGCAAAATAAAGAATAGGATTACTGCTGCATTAGGCATGTCGTACTAGGCGACTAACATGAGGCTCTGCGTGGCATTTGCAACCTCATCATGGGAAAAAAATTGCTACAGAAACAACCACTACACGAGCATGTGATGGCTTGTTACGGTGGTGACGCCATGATGGGGGTGCAAAATTGGCTGAGCGTCCTTTCACGTTGTACTGTCACAGCAAGGCGATGTCGCCGTTTGGTTGGTCCTAGGTTCGATTCCCGGTAAGCCTATCACTTATATTTTCTTTTCTGTTGCCATGTGTCATCCTTTATGTCCAACGAGTACCTGTTAACTACCTTTATGTATTTATTTACTAATTTATTGACTCCATGCAGAGCGAAAATGAAAATGGTAATGATTGACGACGATGACTAATGGCTTTACATGTTGTTGTTGTTGGCTTGACATGTTGTTCTTGTTGTTGTTGTTGGCTTGACATGTTGTTGTTGTTGTTGTTGGCTTTACATGTCAGTCACGCAAAGTTTTATATACACCATCATATGTAAATGTTACTGTACAACTTATGTAGGGAAAACTGGGGACCGGATCTGCCAACACCTTTGCGACATATCTCGGATTGCTTCTTCACCTGTAGCCATCTGTATCAATAACTCTTACCACCAGGGTGCACTTGACGTCCAAGTCATTGTTCCCCGGATGACAAAAGTCGCTTTTACCTTCGGCAGCGTTTAATCTTCCTTATGCCTTAAGCCCGACGGATTAACCACCCAACCACTCCAACGTCTGAGGCAACCTTGTGTGTCTTTGTATTGTTTATTTTTTCGAGTTCTGTTGCCATTTTGTTTCTTCCACACGCACCTATCTCTCTCTCTCTCTCTCTCTCTCTCTCTCTCTCTCTCTCTCTCTCTCTCTCTCTCTCTCTCTCTCTCTCTCTCTCACTCCACAAGCCGCTCCTTCTGTTTTTTTTTTTAATTCTAACTTAATTTTTAACTGCATTCACCTGTGACCGGATCTGTTCGAGTGACCATTGTGTGCTGTCGGATTTACACGAGAGCGTTACCAGATACTTCTTTTTACCGGTCGCATAATTTTATTTCTTTTTTTACGTGTTTATCTTAGTTCCCGCTTTCGTTCTCATCTGTTTTTTGTTCCTGACGAAGACTCATGACCGTAACATAGATGTTCTATTTGCCTTCTTTTCCAGTAAGACACATCATTTAATTTCGTTTACATGGTTGCATTTGCTAGACCTATTATATTCTTAACATCTGACATGCATCTTCCGTCTGATGTTATTAATGTGTACATGTGTTTGAATCAGTTTGCTTCTTTGAGAATTGTTCCATTTAGGTTGATTGTGCATTCCTAAGGAATTGTTTTCTTTGAGATGGCCATTACTTCTGTCTCTTTACTGTTTAGGATAAGACCTTTATATGTGCTGTCACAATTGTATTTATCATTTCTTTCAACTCTTTGTCACGTTTCATATTTAAGACTGTATCATAGGTAGATCGGAAGTAATTAATATAATGCCTAACAAATGATATTCCTGGCATATCTTCAACGGATTGCATTATAGTTTCGCTGCACAGATAGGACAAATCAGGTGAGAGCGAGAGAGAGAGAGCACATCCCAGCCCCCTACTTTTTATCTGCTGAAACGTTCCCATTTAGTTGCTAGTTCCAGTGGCTCCTGTCAAGGCGTCACCATGTTAGCTGATAGACACTAGTAGTTCATTCCATGGATTAGTATTTAAGAGGGTTGTGGAGTCGACCAAAAAAAAAAATTTCCGCCTCCTGAAATTGTAAAAGTCCGACTCCAACTACAGTTTTTTTTTTAACTAGTCATATGGCATCTTTTACTGTCTCCGACTCCACTAAAAGAAGAGCCGACACCTCAGCCCTGGTATTTGCCAACACTACACTGGAGTTGACAGAGTCTGCTTATTTTTGTAATGGCATTTGCGCTCTTATATACCCGACAGACTGTGATCGAGGTTGAAAGAAACGTGCCTCACCACAAGAAGGCACAAACCTCAAAGGAAAAAAAAAACCTGTGATAGCGTCATTCAATCTCATTATGTGTCAGTCACACTTAATGTGTCGGACTAGTTATCCTACAGCGTTAGACTGACAAAGTGGTTAAAGCTCTGGTCTCTTGTGGCAAAGGTGCCGGGTTAAAGTCACGGTACCGACATACTCCAGTCTACCCAGCTTTAAACGGGTACCTGGTGTTGCTCTTGAGTTAGGGAAAGAAAAGGCGGCGAGGAAGGGAACTGGTCACCACACCTCGATGCTGGACCTAGTATAGTGAAATCTCTAACACTTCATTCCTCTACGGCAGTATCTGCTAATAGACTGCCTTTACCTTTTAGTTATCCTGCATCTTCTCATCCGCCCAAACTCTTCATCAAGGCGTGAGTTCAGCATTTGAATGCAGGTGTGTAATATCAGTGCACTGGTGCACTGTGTATAAAAAAATAAGATATCAATGAGTTAAAGTACGTAACAAATCCTAGGTCTGTTTGTATGTCCTGTTGCAGCTCTAGAGTTAATAGTTGTTATCTTCTTCTTCCGTTCGCTTGAAGTATATTGTTTATATCTGCAATGTTGTTTCTTGTATAAACTTCACTGTCTTTTGTAGTTCATACAGAGGTCCGTATAGTTTTGCTTCCAGTGTTGTTTCTCTGGGCCAGTGGGTTTGCCTCAATATATCATATTCGGGGCAGTCTTGAAGTACGTGCTCCGCAGTCTGGGGTGCCTGTCCACATGTACACATGGCTGAATTGCCAATAATAGTTGTTATAAATTGAACTATCTTCAATATGGCTGTGTTCTCTTGTCTCCCGTGTTTATTATACAGTGTGTTTTAAAATTGTGTATACACACTTTGAATGCTGATAATTCAATTACATTTGAGATAGAATTATGGCATTTTCACATTTAAAATCACAAATATTCAAAGTGTCCAAGACCTGCAACAGTCCGCTGTTCACAGAGATGACCAACTGACTGCCATTCTGTATTGTTGCTAAATGAATAGTGAAACATGCAGTTTTAATTTGGTGTCTCATGACCCTCACTGTGCGCGTTGTGAGATGATCACAACCTTTTGTAAAATACTTCACGAGTAATAATCTAATGACATTATACATTTGTATCCAGCATTATCCCGCTCTATTCTTGCGAAATAGCAAAATTTTCTGTCAAGTTATGTGTGAGTTACATGCATTCTAAGCTATACATAATTTTGAAAAACCCTGTATTTTCTCCCTACCTTGTTCATAATAAAAATCAAAAATCACTGTCAGTATCATCATAACTTATCAGCTTATTTAATAATAATGATACTTATTGTCAGTATCATCATAACTTATCAGCTTACATAATAATAATGACAATTATTGTCAGTATCATTATAACTTATCAACTTACATAATAATAATGACAATTGTTGTCAGTACCATCATAACTTATCAGCTTACATAATAATGACAATTATTGTCAATATCATTATAACTTATCAGCTTACATAATAATAATGACAATTATTTTCAGTACCATCATAACTTATCAGCTTACATAATAACAATGACAATTATTTTCAGTACCATCATAACTTATCAGCTTACATAATAATAATGACAATTATTGTCAGTACCATCATAACTTATCAGCTTACATAATAATAATGACAATTATTGTCAGTACCATCATAACTTATCAGCTTACATAATAATAATGAAAATCATTGTCCGTACCATCATAACTTATCAGCTTACATAATAATAGTGAAAATCATTGTCCGTACCATCATAACTTATCAGCTTACATAATAATAATGAAAATCATTGTCCGTTACATCATTACTCATCTGCTCCCCAAGGAGCATAGGCCATCTTGACATTAGTGCCATTAATCGGACAGATAGATGATATATGCCCAAGTGGGGCAGGTCAAATAAACAGTAAAACACGTACTCCAAAACTGTCGGCTCCACGAGAGGAGCAAGGTGACTGCATGGCCTTCTCCACTCTAGTTGAGGGAGAAACTGTTTGGTGATGAGAGAAGGCTGAGACGGGCCGCCGGCTGTATAAGAGAGAAAGATTTGAGAGCCAACGTCGAAGAAGAAAAATGTGTGCCTGGTCGTCTTGCCCCATCCCATCTGCTGGAGATCTATCCATGTCTGTTTTTTATATCTGTCTCCACTTCTGTTCTTTATGGGGGGGTTTTTTTTTTGGGGGGGGGGTGTCTCCCTCAATCTCTCTTACCCCAGGGATTCCAGAGTAAGGACTCCCTTGCAGGGCTATCAACAGGCTTTATTCACCTTGTGTCTATACTATACTGTCGGCCTGGTGGTTGTTGATGGCCGGTGCAAGTTGCTGCGTCTTCGTCTTCTTCCGTGATGATCTTCTCCAGCGCCAACAACTCCATTGCTCAGTTCTACTTTCTGAGATTCTCGCAAATTTCATTTTCGTCAGCTCCACCTAAACCAGCTCTTGAGGCCATTCTGACACAATCTTTAATAGCTGTGACACTATTGCCATCGACGCTACATCCTTCAAAGTCATGACAGAATTGAGGGCACAGTTTTTTTTCCATACACTGTTCACACATCTCCTAAATTTAAAGAAAGTGCATCTTTAATAGTGAATGTCTTCCAAAAATCCCCCAAAGAAACATTCAAGCTGTCATCATCTTGCTCTCGCACTCCCGTTTGTGCGCAGATAAAATACTTTTAAAATGTCTAAATATCGGGTCGCGTAATTTCGAGTTTGGCGCGTAAATAAAACAAACAGTGGTGCGCGTAACTTCGAATTCGCGTAAATGAAACACGCGTATGTTTATCAATAAATAAATATTACACACACATAAAGGTATGTTTTATGTTTGTCAGCAGTCCCTACTAGAGAAGGGTCAGCAGGGTCATTTGGCCCGGGCCTCATCTCATAGGGTGCGCGAGCACTCTCTCTCTCTCTCTCTCTCTCTTCCTCTCTCTCTCTCTCTCTCACTCACTCTCTCCTGTCTCTCTCGAAAATCCACATTGCTTGACTGTCGCAATTCCCGAGACTAAAATCCGTTTCACTTAACTCCTTCACACTGTCTCAATTCTTCCTCTTCCCGGCATGTGCCCACTTCCCGGGTGCTGTTTTTCCACGCCCCCATCTTTTTTTTCCCCGTGTCAGACAAGATATCACGGATCAGTTTTATAATTTGTCAGGGACATTCCGTGGGGAATTTTGCTGTCCTCGTGTTAAGTGTATGTGTGCGTACACATGTGCTTGTGTGTGAATAAGTATACACAGGGTAACTGAACTCACTTCCTATTTTTAAATTGCGATTTCTTCATTCTTAACCAATTAATTGATATGAAACATTCGTCAGAGTAAAGAGAATTAACTGTTATTTTAATACGCAAAATGATATGTCACATTAACATTACAGTCGAGCGTGAAATACGGTGTGTTCAAGAGCAGTAATTTTCGCTGCCAAATGTAATGTCAGTTATATAGGCTATTTTATATTATTTGTCAAGAGCAGATACACGAGCAAGTGGGAAACAAAGCATCCAGGCCACACACACACACACACACACACAAATGATACGTATTACCAGCTCAGCAGAAGTGAACAAGTGGTAATCTTCAGACTTCGCACAGGTCACAACAGATTGGGATACCATCTATTCAACAAGTTTATAGATAGGAACTACTGACAACTGTGTAACTGTAGCAACGATAAAATGACTTGCTGAACGTCTAGTTCAAAGGTACCCAACATATGAGAAACACAGACAGCACTTTTGGCCGTTACCAGTACCATTCCTGGAAAAACTCTACAGAGATATTAAACCTCGAGCTAGCCAGTAGCCTGTGACAAAACGGGGCGGGCCCTATCGATCTTTGTTTCACTCCGGCAGTATCGGTACATTTGTGGTACTGATTTTTATTATATGCTCTCAATTATCGCACTATTCTTTGTTTCTTTTTTCGTTATTTTTCTGATAAGTAGCAGATATTTGAGTATTTTCGAATCGCTTGACACTCCATGTAGGTGATAATAGTCACATTTGCTTGACGTTACCCAGATTTGCTGAGATAATTACTCGCAGTCGCAAGGGAGTGGCACAGCTTGGCTAAGATTAGCACAAGATCTCGTGTGCTCGGCGGCGACTTATGACAAAAGCGTTTCCTGTCCTACTTGTTATGACAAGAGTACTTTCTGATAAAGTAATGATGGGTACATTTTGAACACGCTGTTGTATGAGTTTACCGATCTGTCTGTAAGTTTTACACAAGGGCATCGGGCATCTTATTACCATATATGGGAGAGTTGACCTCTGCCTTTCGTTCAAAATTATCCGATGTCGGAATATTTTGAAATTAGCCCATAACCCGCCCGTTTGAATATGATTGGAGTTTTATGATAGCTCATAAACAAACGAAGGTGTGGGAAGGCAGGGAATATAATATGACCATTGTCTCAAGCTATTTCACTTGAGAAATCACTCGCCAAGACACCAGACTGCTACAGTAAAGAATTAGAATTCAGAATTCCTTCTTAAAATACTGGATACTTTTTATTGGAGGATTTATCAGGACTAGTAATATAGCCCAGGAAATCTCTAACATTTTAAATAAGGAAACCGGGACTGCGGAAACTGAAGGACCACACACGAAGTCAGAGAGGGAACTTATTAAATTAACAACACCCCAGACGGATGTAAGAGGCCGATTCAAGTCTCTTATTCATCTGAGCAAAAAGTCTGTGAGCCAGGATTGGCGTAAGTTGTGATTTACATTTCATACGTTATTACTTACATGAGAACTAACATATATATATGTATAAATTACCATGTGAATTTTAATATGTGAAACTCGCTTGTGGATGTCAAAGTCATTTGAGGCTGGCAACCTCAGCGTATAGAATGATGATTCATGAACCACCGCTGCACGGGCTTGGGATTGCTTTATTGCTAGTTTCGTAAAGAGATCTAACAGCATAAAGTAGTTCCAGGTTCCCCGTGGAGCAGGGAGGGAAGGATGAAAGAAATGATATACATTCTAAGTATAATACTTACATTTTCAAAGCAGTGTAAATGTCCCTGTAAACATAGTCACTTTAAAATTACTGTAAGTTTTCAAGCTTAAACCAGTGTAAATGTCTATGTGAAAATATTCATTTTAAAGTAATGGAAGTTTCAAAATTTTCAATCAGTGTAAACATAAATGAAAACATATTCAATTTATATTGTGAACGCTTTTCAATCAGTGGAGATGTATATGTAAACAGGCTCTGTATTATTAACCTTTTCATTTAAATATAAAGTAACTATGAAAGCTATTCTATTTAAATGTAAAGAAAGTTTTATCCCGAGGGATTAAATTTAATTCTCATCGAGGGTAAAGTCTGAGTTATTGGGATGGTGGTATGGGAAGATAGGAACCCATAACTATGGGGTGGAAAACGCCATACTCAGAAGAGCGTTTCGTTCTATTCTTTTACTATAGTTATTGGTGGTACCAGCAGAACATACTATCTCTGGAACAAGAAGGGAACAGTGGGCTAAGCTTTAAGACGAAGGACCCACATGGTAGACTCTCCTTGACATTTCTGGGAAACGAGCTACCCCCGACAACCTTGATCAGGGACGAGCGTGAGCAGAGTGAAAAGAACCAACCCATAAGAAGGAACAGAACCATCATTGGCAGCTAAGTTCAAATATATGCTGCCACTTGAACTCCTTGTAACACTTCACGATCCTTAAAGACCATGATGATAACTTTTCTTGATCCATAACTATTCAAATTATTTTCCAACTGTTAAAAACCTAAAGTGATTATTAAATTTTGTTATTTATAATGTTACAAATTTAACTTCGATTTAATCATTTTAAAGTTACTGCATGTTTATCTCAGTCAAATTACTACACAAACTCTAAACTGAGCTATACTAAAATAATATAATTCCACTGAGTAAATCAGGGGTGGGGGCTTAAACGAGCTGAAATTAATAAGTGCTTAAATCCTTCACAAAAGCGTCGGCAGAATTACAGAGTTAACATACTCAGCCAAAGCAGTATTGTTCTCGCTTATTCTGAATATCTTGTGAAGACTCCCTTTGTAATAGAAGTGTCATCACCCTTCTATCTACATCTCTGCCAAGAGTAATCTTGTGCGAAGGTAGATACCTATGAAGCCCATATTAGATAATCTTTAGTTTTGGCCACTGTTGGACCACTACTGCAAAGCAGGGGAGGCAATATCGTCACATAACCACTGCTTTCTTTGATCAAATTAAAGTTGACGTCAGAAAATGAACGAAGAAGAAGAAAAAAAAGATTATTGTTTGGTCTGGAAATAAAGAAATAAATAGTAACTACTATTTATGACATGGCAGTTATTGCCCCGTGTTTTGACATTTGTTGCATGCATATTCAATCGATACAAGTAAGGATATAAACATTTACAAATACGAAGAGACTTTTCAGTTGCCCTGTATATTGTCTATGTCTGTCCATAATATATTTGTCCTGCATTGTGTCTGCCCCGGCGACTCTTGTTATCTTACCAGAGGTCTTACCAGTTTGATAAGTTGTGTCAGTCATGGGCGTTTCACCAGTTTGAGATCGGGATGGTTATTGAGAAACATTCATTCTACCCTCTTCTTAAGCGTTTGATTGACAGAAGGGTTAGAGCTGTTACTGGATTCCGGGTTCGAAACCTGGTATTGTCACGTTTTAGTCTACCTAGATCTGAATGGGTACCTGACTCTCCCTTTCAGTTAGGGAAGGCAAAGGCATTGTCACAAAACGGTTTGAGCATGTACCTTGGCGCCCTTCTTTCTCTCTTTCTGTTCGTCCTATTATTTGGGTGCACTTTTCATAACTCGTTCTCTCCGGCAGTATCACTTCATTTCTTCATTCATGGTCCTATTATTCGGCATATTTTATACCCTACATTTTTGCCTCGCCGCTCCCAGACTTTTTTACGTTTCGCCAGGTGAATCGTAATAATACCCAGCTAATTAGACAGGTCAGCGGATAATACGTTTATCACCTAAGTCGTCTAGCCACCTTTGATAGAGGTGATCTGTGTTTGTACAAGATGGTCGCGCTCGATCGATGAAAAAAAAGCCATATTGTGTGTCTGAGAGATCCGTCTGGGGGATCTACGCAAACACGGGTGAGAATGCGTAATCGCTTCCGCTGGCCCATCTCGGTATCAGTATTACCGATAACCTGTCTGGGGAGTTTATGTTGGGTAGGAAATGAGTTTACAGATGTGTTTGTGAGTTTGCGTACAAGGTATCAGGAGTTTTATTTCCATATATGGGAGAGGTGATCTTTTGCATCACGCACATTATTTCGGGAGGAAATAATTTTGAAATTACCCCACACAAAACGCATGTTTGAAACGATTGGAGCTTTCTTAACATCGTAACAAACAAATGCGGGGGAAGAAAGGCCATATAATCTGACCTTTTTGCAGTTTTAAGACACTGTGAAAATTTACTGTGATGATCGCTGCCAAGACGAAACCAGACTGCCAGAAGTTAGAATTCAGAATTTCCTTTATCAGACTGGACTTTGTGGAACATCTTGAAGGACTTAAAGAGCTCAGGAAACCATTTTAATAAGGAAGGAAGACCGACATCTGAGGAAACTGAAACACGGAGTCATAGTGGGAGTTTATTGCTAACATAACAACCCCAAGACACGTGAAAAAGGGCATCTGTCAGTGCCTTAAACCTATTTATCTGTGCAAACATTCTGTGAGCCAAGATAGGCGTAAGTTGTACGTTTTACATTTTATATTTTCCATTACTAACATATGAACTAATATGTATATATTGCCATGTGAATATTATATGTGAAAAGTGCTAGTGGATGTCCAAGTCATTTGAGGCTGGCAACCTCATCATATATGTCATAAGAGGATTTGATGTTGCTAAACTATAGGCTATCCTGGACAAATAGATGTATCAGAGGATACCAGGATAGTGCCAGATAAGAGAGTGGTCTTATAAGTAATACCCCCTTCTCTGAAAAGAGCAAGGGTGTATAGACATCAAAGTGGGGTTAAGCTATGTAAGTTCTCAGAGAATATGATGATGATGTAGTACCCTGAGTCCCTAACTGCTACCTCTTAAGATCCCAATTTGGTAAATGATTAACTGGGTTATTTTATTTGGCTACGTCTAGGGTAATTTATCTAATATAACAGTTATTAATTTCACAACAGACTTTAACTTTAATAAAATTATTAAGCAAGACTGTATGAAATTTTTATGTACAATTTAATTGTCCTGAACCTCAATCTTTACAGGTCAGGAATACTCAAAAGCAATAAAATGATATTTACACATCAAAATAAATATATTGGAAAAATTGTTCCATTTTTGTAGAGTGTTCACTGGAATAACTACACATACAGTTTCTATTCATATGAGTGATAACGTCTGCTATTACTATGCTGTAAGTTCTCTTTATTATTTTGATGGTCTTATCTCTTCATCCTAAAAAGGGTTGTAATCCTAGTTTGATTACTCTTGGGGGAATGATTGGATAAACTGACACTGGCCTTTATAAAGGACTTATCTTAGAATGTTGCTGCTGCTGTTCATATACACAAGTCAGGACCACAAACTTTATAGCTCCTGACTGAGAAGATGGGGTCTGGCTCCAGATATATAAGGAACTCTCATCTCCCACAAACTTCCTCTCAAGTGAATGCAGCCACGAGGTAATTTCGTGATATAACCTGGAATAAAAGGACAACCACATTCCATGTAGAAGTCTGCCTCAATTCACTCACCCACAAACAACACTAAGTCTTACCCTTTTTCAGTTATTGTGCTAACAGGTTGCACAAGACCTAGAATTTCTTTGCCTACAGTCCGTTCCATGTGATCATTCTTTCTCTGTATTGATTCAGTGTTAGCGTCCTTAGTCAATGCTTGGCTTCCGTACGATAATCATGTTAAGTACCAAACAGCAAGTGACCTATTGATTACTTCATTCTAACCTTTCCTGTACGTTTATCACATGATCTTTGAACAGTGTGTCACTCCAGAAGAAAATACCAATTTAAATCACTACTAACACTTACTGTCGTAATTTGTTGCCATATTTGCAAACACTATACACATTTTTGTCATTTCAAACATGTCTGCAAAACTACACACATTCATAAATGGGTCAGTATGGCACAACACATTAGTTTCACTTTCCACTTAGCATTAACACATACTCTGGCTATACACAGGTTAATAATTAACAAAATATGCAAATAAATATATCTGTCTTACCCTCAGGCAAATATATTCACACACACACACAAGCTGAACTGGCCTTCTACGGGATCTAGAACTGCTCTCAGATCAGAAGGCAAAGACTTGGTCGTTCTGTCTTTTAGTTTCTGTCAGCTCGGTACAGATTTTTGAATCGAATGGCCCAGATCGTACTACCTTGTTACTATTTATAGAACTACATCCGCCCAATCGGAGGCAAAGTCAAAAAGTCATTCTAGGAATTTTGACTTAGGCGATTCTGAGCTCGCTTGTATAATCTGACTAATTTTAAATATTTTATATTATAGTTATTAGTGGGCCGATTTTAATTATCCAAAGTGATTATTAAACGGCCAATTTCTCTCTATCGTTCTATATAGTTTTCCCTTAGTTATTCCTTTGCATATCAATCTGGGTAATTTTAAAGTAATTAAATTTGGCATTACCCTGATATGAAAATATCACTAAAATAAATTTTTCTACTACAATAAATACTTCTATGGCACGCGCCTCAAACAGCCTCTGACAACCAAGTCCAGCTCCCGGCCTTCACGTGTGGCTCAATTTGAGCCCGGCGGAACTGTTTCCACTGACGGAAGAAGGGGCAAAGGCGAGAGACTGGCGCCTTAAAACCAGCAGCTTCGGGCAGATAGGGCTCGTGATCCTTGGTTGATAGCTTATCTAAGAGAAGGAACTCTGAATTCAAACCACTGCTGCCTTGCGGGAATATCCATTTATGGAATTGGCTTCGGGAGTAAACCCTGAGGATAAATCCGGAGTCGGACTCCCTAAGGCAGTCTAATGTCGATTTGACATTATTCTGACAACTCCTGCGACATGGCTGGTACCAAACTGTATCGGCTACTGCCGTTCCTTTGGATCTACCGGCTGTGTGGAGAGGGGGAACATGCTGCATGGGCAACAGCTTGATCTCCATATAACTGCCCAAGCTCGCGCCCTGGAGAGGACACTCCAGCTTCACCCTATAGGTGTCGGCAAAACACGGGAAGTAGCAGTTACCGGTTATAAGCATTTTGCCCAATTGGCGTAGGGCATGGCGCCAGGGGCTACTTCCGACAGTGGGAGAGGTTCTAGGATCTCACTGGACAGCTACCGCCCGCTTCAAGCTGGGCAGCCCCCAGTCAATAAGGTGTTGTCCCGCCACTGTCTGCTTTCCCCATTGGGTGCATGGGGATTAGGGTCATACCCGAACTGTGGACAGAAAATTTTGCACCAAGCAATTATCGAAAAAATAGAAATCACATCGCGTGTTTGGGGAAACTCTAAACTCACAATGAAGACCAAAGTTGCGGTATATAATGCCTGCGTCACCAGCACACTCCTATATGGCAGCGAGACCTGGACGACCTATGCTAAGCAAGAAAGAAGGCTCAATACCTTCCATTTGCGGTGTCTACGCCGCATCCTCGGCATCTCTTGGAAAGATAAAGTGACAAATGTCGAGGTGTTGTCACGTGCTGGCCTTCAAAGTATGTATACGCTTCTTAGACAGCGCAGACTTCCCTGGCTTGGCCATGTTCGCCGCATGGAAGATGGTCGCATCCCAAAAGATATCTTCTACGGACAATTAGCAGATGGCAAGAGAACAGTTGGGCGACCACAGCTGAGGTTCAAAGATGTGTGCAAGAGAGATATGAGGGCACTGGACATGGATCCAACAACATGGGAGGATGAAGCTGCCGATCGCACTAAGTGGCGATGCTATTTACGGCACCACCTCAGATTGGGCGAAGAGAGGCTCACACAAGAAGCAGAGGTGAGGAGAAAACGTCGAAAGGAACACCAGGAAAATAAGCAGCTGAGGGCTGTCACCTCAGGGGCGCATTCCCATAGTCAGTTATGACTGAAAGGGCTATTATTATTACTACAATAAAATTTTATCATGCGTGAATATTTATGCTTATGTGTTAAGCAATATCAGCGCTATAATTTGAGATATTTCCTTCTGTTTAACTTTCTTTAGTTGTTAAGAAATAAAATATCTTCGTTTGGTCAAAAACACAAAATAGCCTCTATTGTCACGTCAACCAAAATTTTCTTATCACTACAAGAAAAGGAAACAATTTGATTGGTTGTTAAATTTGTACTATACTCTTAGATAATTTTTGTTGGGCGGTAACTTTTGACTTGGTTCCTAGACAAATTCAAATACACTAGATAAATTTTTGGCGGTAAATTTGCCTGGGTTCTTAGTCAAATTTCAAATCCTATAGTTAACGTTAGATTCAAATACGATAGCTAGTTTTTGACGCGGGGAATTTGAGCGTGGTTTCATACAGATTAAAAATTTTTACGACAATATAGAATGCTGATTTCATGAACCACCACTGCAAGGGCTGGTGACTGGTTTATTGCTAGTTTCTTACAGAGAACTAAAAACATAGGTAGTCCCAAGTTCCATATGGAGCAGGGAGGGAAAGATGAATTAGAAATGATGTACATTCTAATAATACTTTTATCGTAATTTCTACATTTTCAAACCGGTGTAAATGTCTGTGTAAACATATTCACTTTAAAATTAATGAAAGTTTCAAAGCTTTTCAATCGGTGTAGATGTAAATGAAAACATATTTAATCTATATTGTGAACACTTTTCCACCAGTGTAGATGTTTGTCGTAGATTTTGGATAGGAGTATTAAGACTTGGGTTTGGTCCCTTCTGAATAGGTTGAAATGAGTGAGAGTCCCAGTGTGAATTTGAAAAAAATGAAATAGATTCCACGAGTGGTGAGATGATAGACTGTGGTATAGAGGCTGTCGCTGAAAGCGGAAAGAATTCTTCTCCCTCTCACCTATCCTCTACGACGGCTTTTTTACAGAGTCCGACAGTCTAAACCACATATATATTACATATAATTCTATCTACTCACGGGCACGCACATACACGTGACGACAGTTAAACACACAGACGTGGGAAATCTATAAAAATGATCATATAGATAATTGGGATCGAGCTGACCAACGCACTGATTTTGTCCAAGAGAGATTTTTATTATTATCATCAAAAAAAATCTCTCACAACACCAAAAATTTCATCAAGGAAAAAAAACATATACAAATAGTCATAAAATTCAAGAAAAATGCTACAATGATGATAGCCCGTTAGATCTTACTCTAGGTTTAGCCCACAGCCCCGGTAAGAGAACAGATGATGGCCCAAAGAGTTATAGATACGTAGGGTTTAGTCTAAGAGATTTCTTTCTTTCTCGTCAATATATGAACAGAGTTGGATAAATCTGATTTAACCTAAGAAAAACAGAAACTCTAGCATTATTGTAACAAATTCTGCAGGTAAAAAAAAATTTAAGACAGTAAATGTGTGACGATAATACACCGGTGAAATAACACTCAGACCTGTGTACTCTCATTCATCCAGCCATGGCCTTTCTTACACATGTATACTCACAACTTTGCTCGCTGCCTCTGGGAACATACTAATTCTAGGACCTTCACACAGACCCGAAAATGCAGTCCTTGACCAAGAAATCCCCAGTTCCAAAAGACGTACTAAACTCTCAGGGAACGATTCCTTGGGGGTTCTAATTTTTCGAATGTCTGATTAAGTCACATAAAATTTTGTCCAGGCACGAAAGTTAGCAGAGCACAATGTCATTTGCTTTGGATTCTAGAATTAAGGAATGTCAGATCGGTGTCTACTTCCAGGAAGGTACTATATTTTGTCACCACAATACTAGTCACAATCTCTTGCGGAATGTTAATCTTGTAATATTCTCGCCGCCAGGCAGCATGTACATTTAAATTTGTGGAGCAATTTGAACTGGCTCAAAAGCCCAATATATATTTCTAGTCTTTAGAAACCGTTAGTGGGATTGCTATTACTGTCTCTCTCTGATGGCATATGCACTGTCAGATCCAGTGTTACTTGAAACAAAGAAACCCACGTGGTTAAAGATAGGAAATGTCTATGCTTCTCACCAATATGTCTCTCAGGTTACTAAACGCTGGCAAGTTGGGTACCACCGTTTCACTATATAAAAGAAAGAACACATATCAAATAATTTTACAATATGTACCCACTATAACTTACATTATTAAACCGCAAGTGTACTGCTTGACTTATCATTTAAATTTCCCGTAAAGTAAGTTATATAAAAATCAATCATCAGGAATTTAGGAATATCTTCGTATTCCGTCACTATTCACTGATGTAGCATCTAGCATTTATAAGTTAGTTATTAAAACAGTTTCGACTGAGTATTTAACAGTTAAATTAAACTTATTTCAGCTACTTGTTTAGTAAGCTAAAAATATAATTTATTTTGTATTTCCACTGCAACTCGACGATTAAAGAAATAACAAACTATCAAAATATTCACTCTGCACACAGAACTAGTTTAAAATGGAATCGGCGATTTTAACACTAAATCACTTCACAAAACTAGATATCTATTATATATAATATTAATATACCTCAAACCACAGAATTACTAAGAACGTTAAACCACTTCGACCAAACTAAGGCCATCTCTATTTACAGAGATTATTTAGAAATCGAACGAAGGTTGTTCTAGTCTAACTGCAAAGTTACTGAGTGAAATGAAATAGTTTCAAACGTGGGTTAATATTTTAAACCAGACAAAGGATGAACTATTATTTCGTAGAACGAAATGCTCTCCCCTTTCCGGCTTAAACGATACGTTTCACACCTAACATGTCGTAACTGCCACCAGTGACCAAGATGTACGCGTGTCAGTTTCAAATCTCAGACAACCTGTCTCCAATGCAGGGCAGTTTTCACACTACAGCTGACCATGGCCCACAGTGAGCGCCGTGTCAGTTTGGGGATTTTTCAGACAAATGTCTGAATACTGACCGGTGCAGATGTAAAGTATCACACCTCACCGGGACTTATGCCGAGAAGAAGCTCGCGCGCTCGGTGAGAATGTAGACTATTGTCTACGTCCTATGTTCAGCGAACCGACTTATCACGCCTTCTGACGCCCTGCAGCCCTGACATCTACGTAATATCGTCCTAGCGCGATTCTCAGTTTTGAGAAAGAAACAGATAAAGTTTAAAAATACTGAAGAAAATATTTTTCGCAACCGAGTGATGCGAAAAAATACAGGAAAAACAAGTATGGAAAGAATATAAATGAAAGGATTAGGGTGAGAGAATAGGAAGAAGATGTAGGTAATTTAATGACATAAAGACCTACGTGACAGGACGTCCCCCCTTAAGATATGGAAGCACTCCATGTCTACGTTATGGAATTAAATTTCCTATAACCGTAGCTTCGGGGTGTCTGTCTTCTTCCCTCTCGTCTTCCCCCTCCATCTCTCCCCAATTCCTACTCAAGTCTACTCCCCAAAGTTTCCTTCCTCTGGAATGTCTCCCATGCGCGCTTGAAAGAGCGTCGCCGCTTCTGACATTTTTGAAAGATTTTCTGTGATAGCGGTGGAATATCCCTGCCACTATCATCATCTTCGTCAGCTCTGGCGATCGTCAGGAGATGGTCGGAGGTTGGCACTGGTCTTTCCAAGTATCTCTTTAAGAGATTTAAATGGAAAACCTTCTCCTTTCCTTGAATAGAGATCTGGTAGTTAGCGTTAGAAATCTTTTTCAGGACGGTAAACGGCCCTTGCCATCCGATCTTCAGTTGGTTGTTCTCGGTAGGGAGTAACACCAAAACTTTCTCTCCTGTTTCCAGTTCTCTCTCTTTCGCGACTTTCCTGTATCGGTTAGCGTGCTTTGTGCGAGCTCGCTTAAAGTTAGTCGTTGCTAGTGTGACAGCGCCATCTTGAGGTCTGTCGTTCTAGGCGCTGGCCCCATCTGGGCAGTCATATTGTCTATGTGGTTTAGTGCCTTTTGATCACGTTATCTTCAAGCCGATTTATTACAAGGCCATAATAAGCCTACGAATTAGTTGTGTTTTTGCTCTAGTTGTGTAAATCTGTGTTTTCATGCATTCTGGAGCAATAATCGCGTGTGTTATCTGTGTGGCGCAGATTAATCCGCGTAGAGCGCAGTAAATTGAGTGGTTAGGCCAGGGCTTATAAAAAGGGGTAGCAAGCGGCGAAACCGGTCTATGTGTGAGAGAGCCGCCCAGTGAGAACAGACTAAGAAGACACACAAGAGCCAAGCTGTAAATGCCTTGAGCACGTGAGTTAATTTAAATTAGCATTAGTTTTCTAGGATTCTGAAATTATATCGATGTGGCTATTTTAATGTTTAATGGGATAGATAGATAGATAGATAGATGTGAGAGTTTAAGAGCGATTATTTCATTCTTCAGAAAGGCTATTCCACTGGAAATTTAGATAAGATTAACGATCGCAAGATAGTAGCCTCGTGGTGATAAAAGGCGGCGATAGCGAGTCTGATTAAACACGCTCCGCGTGGTAAACCTATAATATGTTATGCCGAGCGACACGCGGTGTATTTAGTCCTAGTTTGGCTTAAGTCGAGAATAATTATATTGTATTCTTTATGTAAGAGTAATTTGGTGTATTTCACGTTTATTGATAATTCTACTATATATTTAATGGGTTACTGTGAGGTGAGAATATGTATTTAGATTTCTGGAGAGCGCGAGGCCACTCCTTTGTTGAGACAGGTGTTTCTCTGTTTGCTCCTGGTGGAGCATGGAAACACCAATGCGGCTGGTGTCCACCACAAGCCAACAGAAGCATTTTTATGCTATTACAGTGGTTGTTCCTGTAATAATGTGTTTCATGCGATGAGATTCCCAGCCGCACGAGTCGTCACATACGACATGCTTCAGAATGCAGTAACGAATATTGAGATAGACCAGTTGTGAGGTGGTGGTTAATTCTCATTATTGAGATTATTTGTTGTACATGTATTGAAGAATATTATTTTATGTCCAGTTGATTATTATTGTTGTGTGAACAATGGTTTGTGAGAGCACGTGGGCGTACCAGATGTATATTTCTCTTTTCCGCTCCTGAGGGAGCATGGGGCCACCGGTGTGGTTTACCTCAGCATGAAGCATTCAGATGCTCTTGCAGTAGTGGTTTCGGTAGCAACCTATGTTACCCGGTGCGATTGCCAGCCTCATGCACAACACCATACTAGTCGCATTGGACGACACGCATGAGTGTGTGAGATAGTTGATGATATCAGGTGGGCGCATGTTTTCTGTATGGTAAGTGTTATTATCCATGCTATTGATGTTCACTTAGACGTTGTTTTATTTATTATTTTTCAGACAGTCTATGAACACTGACTGGGTGTTTGTTGGATTGTTTGTTTGGTGTTCGGTAGAATTAAATGTTGATCTGCTTAAGGCTTTGGGTTGCTTGAATTGTTAAGTCTGCTGCTGAGAGGGTTGCAAGCAACCAATAATTGCAACCCCTGTCAAACGATCCTTTATAAATTTTCTTAGTGCACGGGTTTTGGGTGTGAGGTACCCCTAGCGCCCCTGTCACAAGTGGCGTCGTCGGCAGGATTGACAGACAGCACGCAGTGAAGCAACTCTTCTGCAATCAGAGCAGCAACAGCCGAAACAGTAGAACACCCAGTTCAGTGCAAGGCGAGGGACGGGATCATCCAGTTTGTCAAGATTTCTAGTCAACTCTACTAGCAACAAGATGGCGGCACGCAACACACGCGCTGCTAGTAGAACTGATAACGAAGATGTGGCTGAGGTGGATGACCCTGTAGTAGGGCTAAATCGTCAACCAGAACGAGTGCAGTACATCGTGGTACCTACTCACAAGAGGGTGCGGTGCTTTGGGGAGCGCACGGGTCCTACGGCCGAGGAATATGTCAGAGAGGTGAGAGCTGCCTGGAGAGTAGGGATGATGAGTAAAGAGGACCAGGCGGATGTTATTCTTGACAGTGTGACCCCAAGTGTCCGCAGGGAGCTGAGGATTCAGGCTGATGACGATGACCCAGAAGCAATGCTACATTCCATTCTTAGGGTGTATGGGGAGCGTCGGAGCATCCCAGAAGTAATGGCCGCGTTCTACTCTACCCGGCAAGGTGCAATGGAGTCTCTTTGGGAATTCTCCCATCGCATTCACGAGGTGTTTGAAAGTGCTGTAAGGGCACAAAAGCAGAACAACGTCACTCCTTTGGCGCCATCCTTTCTTCGTGACCAGTTTGCTGCTTGTCTGAGAGATGACCTAGTAAGAAAGCTTGCAAAGGAAATGATCATCAAGGAGCCAACAGCATCGTTCACGTCGGTGAGGGACTATGCCCTACGGTTTTTGGAGACTGAGCCCACTTCTGGGGCTGGTGTTGCCAGTGTCGAAGCAGCTTCGGGGGCTGGTGTTGCCAGTGTTGAAGTGGCAAGAACAGAGACTGTGTCAGATACACACGCATTAGGCGCAGAAGTAGAGCGGCTGAGAGCACAGGTGGCTCAATTAGAGGCTAAAATTGATGCGATGTCTCAGGAGCAGGGGAGACGTATCAGGACAGTTCGTTGTTTTAGATGCAGAGAACTAGGCCACGTACAGAATCGATGTTTCCATTGTAGGTCCCCGGACCATTTGATATCGGTTTGCCCATCAAGGAGCGCCCTCTCTAAGCGTACCAACACATCTACATTGCCGTCACAGTGCAAGCCAAGAGATGGCCGTGGCAACTGTCACCATAAGGGCGCCAGGAAAAGTGGTCGGCATTTAGAGGAGGAGACTCATCTAAAACTCGTTGAAGGACACGTTTCCAGGCTACGAGGGGCGCACGTAAGAGCAGAGCCACCGTTGCAGAGTTTTGCAGCAGTCCGGAAAGAGAGATGTGACAAGCTGTCGTGTTCTACTCCACTACAGGTCGGAGAATTGGTGAAGAAGAGAATGCACGACGCTGAGAGATCCGAGATTCGTGATATGTGGTCAGAAGACGAGTACGTTGTAGTTCGTGCTCCCACAATGACAGGGGGTCCATATATCATCCAACGAACGGACAGAGCGAGTCCTAGCATTAGAGTCACCGGCAATGACCTGAGACGAAGTGAAGGAAAAGGTGATCCTCCAGATTTGGAGAATACGACTGGGGAGCCTGATTTAGTGTAGTTGTCGGGACGACAACAAAATCAGGCGGGGAATATGTGCCAGCGCCATCTTGAGGTCTGTCGTTCTAGGCGCTGGCCCCATCTGGGCAGTCATATTGTCTATGTGGTTTAGTGCCTTTTGATCACGTTATCTTCAAGCCGATTTATTACAAGGCCATAATAAGCCTACGAATTAGTTGTGTTTTTGCTCTAGTTGTGTAAATCTGTGTTTTCATGCATTCTGGAGCAATAATCGCGTGTGTTATCTGTGTGGCGCAGATTAATCCGCGTAGAGGCCAGGGCTTATAAAAAGGGGTAGCAAGCGGCGAAACCGGTCTATGTTTGAGAGAGCCGCCCAGTGAGAACAGACTAAGAAGACACACAAGAGCCAAGCTGTAAATGCCTTGAGCACGTGAGTTAATTTAAATTAGCATTAGTTTTCTAGGATTCTGAAATTATATCGATGTGGCTATTTTAATGTTTAATGGGATAGATAGATAGATAGATGTGAGAGTTTAAGAGCGATTATTTCATTCTTCAGAAAGGCTATTCCACTGGAAATTTAGATAAGATTAACGATCGCAAGATAGTAGCCTCGTGGTGATAAAAGGCGGCGATAGCGAGTCTGATTAAACACGCTCCGCGTGGTAAACCTATAATATGTTATGCCGAGCGACACGCGGTGTATTTAGTCCCAGTTTGGCTTAAGTCGAGAATAATTATATTGTATTCTTTATGTAAGAGTAATTTAGTGTATTTCACGTTTATTGATAATTCTACTGTATATTTAATGGGTTACTGTGAGGTGAGAATATGTATTTAGATTTCTGGAGAGCGCGAGGCCACTCCTTTGTTGAGACAGGTGTTTCTCTGTTTGCTCCTGGTGGAGCATGGAAACACCAATGCGGCTGGTGTCCACCACAAGCCAACAGAAGCATTTTTATGCTATTACAGTGGTTGTTCCTGTAATAATGTGTTTCATGCGATGAGATTCCCAGCCGCACGAGTCGTCACATACGACATGCTTCAGATTGCAGTAACGAATATTGAGATAGACCAGTTGTGAGGTGGTGGTTAATTCTCATTATTGAGATTATTTGTTGTACATGTATTGAAGAATATTATTTTATGTCCAGTTGATTATTATTGTTGTGTGAACAATGGTTTGTGAGAGCACGTGGGCGTACCAGATGTATATTTCTCTTCTCCGCTCCTGAGGGAGCATGGGGCCACCGGTGTGGTTTACCTCAGCATGAAGCATTCAGATGCTCTTGCAGTAGTGGTTTCGGTAGCAACCTATGTTACCCGGTGCGATTGCCAGCCTCATGCACAACACCATACTAGTCGCATTGGACGACACGCATGAGTGTGTGAGATAGTTGATGATATCAGGTGGGCGCATGTTTTCTGTATGGTAAATGTTATTATCCATGCTATTGATGTTCACTTAGACGTTGTTTTATTTATTATTTTTCAGACAGTCTATGAACACTGACTGGGTGTTTGTTGGATTGTTTGTTTGGTGTTCGGTAGAATTAAATGTTGATCTGCTTAAGGCTTTGGGTTGCTTGAATTGTTAAGTCTGCTGCTGAGAGGGTTGCAAGCAACCAATAATTGCAACCCCTGTCAAACGATCCTTTATAAATTTTCTTAGTGCACGGGTCTTGGGTGTGAGGTACCCCTAGCGCCCCTGTCACACTAGGTCCCACCCTAGTTTCAACCTTTCCTTTAAAACCGACACATATTTACTGGCTGAGACAACTGTCTCATCCGCCTTCTCGTCTGTCAGAGACTGAAGTAAGGCTTCAAGCGGGCCCTTAATGGGTCTGCCGAATAAGCGTGTAGCTGGCGGAAATCCTGTGGAAGTATGAGGAGATTCTCTGTTGCCAAATAATGCTGCAGGAATACAGAGATCCCAATCTTCAGGTTTCACTTGTGCCAGCTTACTTAGCATCATGGTGAGGTTTCCATTTGCACGCTCCACGAGCCCATTTCCGGCCGGAGTATATCGCTTAGTGTGGATGTGTTGGGTCCTCAAGATCTTCACGATCTCATCCATCAACAGGTTTCGGTATGGGGATCCGTTATCCGTCAACACTTGCTGAGGGAATCCCAACCGAGTGAAAATCTGCACGAGGGCTTCTGCGACATGCTTGGCATCTGCGCATGTTAGCGGTATAGCTTCTGCCCATAAAGTGCATGTATCGACTAAGGTCAGGATAAACCTGTTCCTTCTTTTAGTCCTCTCGAAAGGCCCTAAAATGTCGATCACAACCCGTTCGAATGGTGTACCCACTATTGGCATTTCACCCAAAGAGACTGGGGGTGCCCGTTGCTTGGGTGGCACACGTTGGCACTGGGCACAGGATTTGACATATCTGATAATATCAGTATTTACTCCTGGCCACCAATAATGAGTGGTTATCCTTTGGTTTGTGGCGTTCTGTCCCATATGTCCGCTGAAGGGAAGAGAGTGCCCCATTTCTAGGATTTGGCTTCTGTACTGTTTCGGTACTAGGAGCTGGTTGTAACCTTGGTCAGGCTTGCCCGTTCTCCGATAAAGTACGCCATCCTCAGAAAAAATGTCCCCGTGCTGTTTGGGTTCCTTAGCCATGGGCAGTTTCCTAAAGTAGGGTGCCAAAGTAGGGTCCTTGTATTGCGCGTCTTTAAGTTCCATGGGTAACAAATTAGGCGCAGGCTCCCGTTCCTTCTTGGTTTGCCCTCTTGTAGTTACTGCTGCCACAATCGGCTCTTCCGGTTTCCCAATACACACGTATCTCCCGCCAAGTATGACTGGGTAGATGGGATCATCCATCACAGCCGCTTTGATCACGCCTCTGACAAAGTCAGAGTGTATCTCCACCAATGCGATGGGAAGCGCTGTAGGTGCATCACTCTTACGAACTCCACAAAGTTTGACGGTCTCTCCTGTCTCTTGACCGGGTTTAACCAGCTTTCTGGCAACAATGCAATCGTAAGAAAGCCCCGTGTCAAATAAGCAAGAAGTTTGAGAACCGTTCAAAGTAACAGTACCTCGCGTTGAGGGTCTATCCCCAACAGGTTGGGAATCACTGTCAACAATTCCGCCTTGCGAGACTGTCAATAAGCATCCGATGCGTTTCGGCTCGGTGTGCTCGGTCTGATCATATGTCCCGTGCTCAGGGGTTCTCCCTTTGCCACCTTGACCTTTCTGGCCACGCTGCCATGAAGGACGGTCGGGTTGATCAGACTGTTTGGGGTGGTTGGGGTACTTGTTCTTGTAGAACTTGGATTTTTCAGGAGGGGGGTTTTGAGGTCCAGTTTCTCTGTGGTTAAACTGATTTGAAGCATTAGAAGCCTGAGAAGCTTGGTCAAGATTATTTTTCCGAAAATGCTCTTCTGTCGGTTTTCGTTTTGTGGCCGGTAGTTCAGCCAGCGCATTATGGTAACGCTCAGACTTCTCTAAGATGTCTTCAAGCTTTTCTGCACCCTGCTCAGCGAGAAATCTCCGGGTATCTGCAGACAATGTGTTCTTTATTTGTTCTGTTAAAACAAATTCCTCAAGACCTTCATAGGTAGAGGGGAGCTGTGAGAGCTCTAGGCACTTTGTCAGATAACCCTTCAAACGAGACGAGAACTGCTGAAAAGTTTCAGAATTCTCTTTCCGGCTGTTGCGAAACAGTTGCAAAAATTTGCGAGCGTTCATTTCAAAGCGCTCCAGTAACGCTTTCTTCAACAGATCATAGTTGTCTTGTTGGCTGCTTTCCAGTTTGGCATAAACATCATACGCAGAACTTTTCAAAGCCTGGGAAAGCTTCATGTTCCAACGCGACCTCTCTAAACCGTACAGAGTTGCAATTTTCTCAAATGTTTCTAGCCAAGTGTCAATCTTCTCATTTGGACAAGGGAAAGATTCTAGCGGAAAAGACATAGCAGTGAGATGGGTGGATTGAGTGTTAGAAGGATAAAAGATGATATCCTTAACCCTGGGATACCTCCTCCAAATTAAAATCTAACTATCGCTGCTATTATCGGCAATAAAGCACTTAATGCAAAACACGACTACGCCAACTAAATGGTAGTTAAGATTACTTCTGAAAAATAAGTTGCTACAGTGGAAAAGCAAAATAATTATTGCAAAAATTAAAGAGAAAAATAATCCCTTAATTATAAAGTCCACTATCAAGTTCACCCCTGAAGACAGTTAGGGTAAGGGAGGCAATTAATCTGGACAAATAGTCCGAAACGCACTCCTTAGCTTTTGCTCAAACACCTACTTCTTCAAAACCCAGTGAATGTTATACACTCACTACTTTACCAGCGTTTAGTATTACAAAATCAGTAATTAATGTATATTCCGACAATCAACATGTAACTGAAATGTATATTATTTCTAAATGCTGTGGAAAAAACTATCAGTTTGTGTGGTCAGCACGCCCGTAAACAGATCGTTAGTCTAGGGGATAAATTATTTTTAAAAGATACAAAACTCACAAGACATCACACTCTTACTCTATTACAGAATAAAGAATCTTAAGTTTAAAATCCCTATAGACAAGTCCACATTTGTCGTACTCGTCTTCCTATTCTAAGTTCAAAAATCCGTCGGACGAGAACCCATTTGTCGTACTCGTCTTCCTATTCTAAGTTCAAAAATCCTACGGACGAGAACCCATTTGTCGTATCGCCTTAGGATTTTGGGTTCAATTCCCGGTAACGAGCGACCATTTGTCGTAGATTTTGGATAGGAGTATTAAGACTTGGGTTTGGTCCCTTCTGAATAGGTTGAAATGAGTGAGAGTCCCAGTGTGAATTTGAAAAAAAATGAAATAGATTCCACGAGTGGTGAGATGATAGACTGTGGTATAGAGGCTGTCGCTGAAAGCGGAAAGAATTCTTCTCCCTCTCACCTATCCTCTACGACGGCTTTTTTACAGAGTCCGACAGTCTAAACCACATATATATTACATATAATTCTATCTACTCACGGGCACGCACATGCACGTGACGACAGTTAAACACACAGACGTGGGAAATCTATAAAAATGATCATATAGATAATTGGGATCGAGCTGACCAACGCACTGATTTTAGTTCAAGAGAGATTTTTATTATTATCATCCAAAAAAAAATCTCTCACAACACCAAAAATTTCATCAAGGGAAAAAAAACATATACAAATAGTCATAAAATTCAAGACAAATGCTACAAGGATGATAGCCCGTTAGATCTTACTCTAGGTTTAGCCCACAGCCCCGTTAAGAGAACAGATGATGGCCCAAAGAGTTATAGATACGTAGGGTTTAGTCTAAGAGATTTCTTTCTTTCTCGTCAATATATGAACAGAGTTGGATAAATCTGATTTAACCTAAGAAAAACAGAAACTCTAGCATTATTGTAACAAATTCTGCAGGTTAAAAAAAAAATTTAAGACAGAAATGTGTGGACGATAATACACCCGTGAAATAACACTCAGACCTGTGTACTCTCATTCATCCAGCCATGGCCTTTCTTACACATGTATACTCACAACTTTGCTCGCTGCCTCTGGGAACATACTAATTCTAGGACCTTCACACAGACCCGAAAATGCAGTCCTTGACCAAGAAATCCCCAGTTCCAAAAGACGTACTAAACTCTCAGGGAACGATTCCTTGGGGGTTCTAATTTTTCGAATGTCTGATTAAGTCACATAAAATTTTGTCCAGGCACGAAAGTTAGCAGAGCACAATGTCATTTGCTTTGGATTCTAGAATTAAGGAATGTCAGATCGGTGTCTACTTTCCAGGAAGGTACTATATTTTGTCACCACAATACTAGTCACAATCTCTTGCGGAATATTAATCTTGTAATATTCTCGCCGCCAGGCAGCATGTACATTTAAATTTGTGGAGCAATTTGAACTGGCTCAAAAGCCCAATATATATTTCTAGTCTTTAGAAACCGTTAGTGGGATTGCTATTACTGTCTCTCTCTGATGCCATAATGGCACTGTCAGATCCAGTGTTACTTGAAAACAAAGAAACCCACGTGGTTTAAAGATAGGAAATGTCTGTGCTTCTCACCAATATGTCTCTCAGGTTACTAAACGCTGGCAAGTTGGGTACCACCGTTTCACTATATAAAAGAAAGAACACATATCAAATAATTTTACAATATGTACCCACTATAACTTACATTATTAAACCGCAAGTGTACTGCTTGACTTATCATTTAAATTTCCCGTAAAGTAAGTTATATAAAAAATCAATCATCAGGAATTTAGGAATATCTTCGTATTCCGTCACTATCCTTCACTGATGTAGCATCTAGCATTTATAAGTTAGTTATTAAAACAGTTTCGACTGAGTATTTTTAACAGTTAAATTAAACTTATTTCAGCTACGTGTTTAGTAAGCTAAAAATATAATTTGTTTTGTATGTCCACTGCAAACTCGACGATTAAAGAAATAACAAACTATCAAAATATTCACTCTGCACACAGAACTAGTTTTAAAATGGAATCGGCGATTTTAAACACTAAATCACTTCACAAAAACTAGATATCTATTATATATAATATTAATATACCTCAAACCACAGAATTACTAAGAACGTTTTAAACCACTTCGACCAAACTAAGGCCATCTCTATTTACAGAGATTATTTAGAAATCGAACGAAGGTTGTTCTAGTCTAACTGCAAAGTTACTGAGTGAAAATGAAATAGTTTCAAACGTGGGGTTAATATTTTAAAACCAGACAAAGGGATGAACTATTTATTTCGTAGAACGAAATGCTCTCCCCTTTCCGGCTTAAACGATACGTTTCACACCTAACATGTCGTAACTGCCACCACTGACCAAGATGTACGCGTGTCAGTTTCAAATCTCAGACAACCTGTCTCCAATGCAGGGCAGTTTTCACACTACAGCTGACCATGGCCCACAGTGAGCGCCGTGGCAGTTTGGCGATTTTTCAGACAAATGTCTGAATACTGACCGGTGCAGATGTAAAGTATCACACCTCACCGGGACTTATGCCGAGAAGAAGCTCGCGCGCTCGGTGAGAATGTAGACTATTGTCTACGTCCTATGTTCAGCGAACCGACTTATCACGCCTTCTGACGCCCTGCAGCCCTGACATCTACGTAATATCGTCCTAGCGCGATTCTCAGTTTTGAGAAAGAAACAGGTAAAGTTTAAAAATACTGAAGAAAATATTTTTCGCAAACCGAGTGATGCGAAAAATACAGGAAAAACAAGTACGGAAAGAATATAAATGACAGGATTAGGGTGAGAGAATAGGAAGAAGATGTAGGTAATTTAATGACATAAAGACCTACGTGACAATGTTCATCATCTCTCATCTCAACCCATAACCCGTCATGGGTCGTAGGGGTGCCATGGTGGAAGCATCAGCAGACAGGGTCCTCCACTGCTCTCTCTATTCTCAGCAATGCGTACAAGTGTGGAGAAACCGTGTCCTGCCCATTCTTTGATGTTATCAGCCCAGGATTTTCTTTGCCTTCCTCTTCTCCGTTTAACCTTCGACTGGTTCCCTGGAGGATCGTTTTTTCGAAAGGGAGTCATGACGAGTTACATGCCCAAACCAGGCAAGCTTTCGACGTTTCACTGTTGACAAAAGTGGTTCTTGGTGGCCTGCATAGGTGTTTATCTTCTCTCTAACATAGACATTTGTTTTGTGCTCTTTATAGCAAATGCGCAAAATTTTTCTGTAACATTTATGCTCGAAAGCCTGAATCCTTCGCTCCATATCTGCAGTGAGTGTCCAGCCCTCACACCCATACAAGAGAATAGATAATACAAGTGATTTGTATAATTTGATCTTCACAGGAAAACTGATGTTACTTTTCCAGATCACATTCAACCTTGTCATGGCAGCTGAGGCCATCTCAAGTCTTGTCTTGATTTCTTTATTTGATCTTCCATCACTACATATAGTGGACCCGAGATATTTAAAGGTGTTAACTTCTTCTAACGTTTGCCCATTTAACGTAATGTTGGTCGGAACATGTTTCTTATGGCTATTCACCAATATCTTGCTTTTTTTCTATATTAATTTCCATCCCATTTGTTCTTGTTACTTTCTCCAGTCTAGAGGTAAGGTCTTGAAGTTCTGATTCTGTTCCAGCTATCAGATCAATATCATCAGCAAAACGTAGATTACACAGAGGTCGGCCTCCAATCGATATGGTTGATTTATAATCGTAGAGAGCCTCCTGCATAATATGTTCTAGATAAATGTTAAGAGCACTGGTGACAGGATACATCCCTGGCGAACTCCTACAGTTGTTTTGAAAAATTCTCCAATGTCATTGCTTGCAAAAACAGCACTGCTTGCGTCCTTGTATAGTGCTTCAATGATATCTATGATGTTGGTATCAAAATTGAATTTTCTCATTATTTGCCATAAACCTTCATGCCAGACTCGATCGAAGGCTTTTGTGAAATCGATGAAGTTATGGTATAAATCATGTTGATGCTGGAGATGTTTTTCGATCAGTAATCTAATATTGAAGATTTGTTCTGAGGTACTTCTTTTTGGTCTAAAGCCAGCCTGTTCCTCTGACAAGATTTCTTCTGATTTCTGTTTTTATTCTGTTCAAAAGTATCCTTAACATCACCTTACTTGGATGACTAATAAGGCTAATGGTTCTGTAGTTCTTGCACATTTTTAGATTTCCTTTCTTTGGAAGCGGTGTTAATGTAAGCATATTCTATCTTACGTATTAACCTTTTCATTTGAATGTAAAGTAAATATAAAGCTATTCAGTTTAAATGTAAAGAAAGTTTCTTCTCTCGAGGGATTAAGTTTAATTCTCATCGAGGGTAAAGTCTGAGATAGATGGGATGGTGGAATAAGAGGAAGGGACCCACAACTATGTATCGAAAACGCAATACTCAGGAGAGCGTTTTTTTTTTCTATTATTTTACCATAGTTGTTAGTGTTACCCAGTTGAGGGCACTATCTCTGGAACAAGAAGGGAAAAGTGGCCTGAGCTTAAAGACCGAGGGACCAACTTTGTAGACACTCCCTGACAATTCTGGGAACGTGCTGCGCCCTACAACCTTGAACCAGCGACGAGCGTGATCAGTATACCAAGAAACCAAACTATCAGAAGGAGCGATAACCGTCACCGACAGCTAAGTACCCAACATAAAAAGTTTGCCAAGTGACCTCTTTTTTTACACATTTCTTATCCCATCACAACAGTGCATAATAAACTTTTTCCTCCTCAATCGAGGTTATATTTGTTGTCAAGTTGAGAAGTTTTTCCCCTCCCCCTTCCTTTGCCCAATCTGGTCAGCCTCTTCAATTCCAGGGATGTTGCCGTGATAAGGGATTCACTGTATCCGATGTTTTTGTATGTGACATAGTCTGAGAAGTGTTACA